>JAVQJF010029929.1:0-12023 GCA_036023855.1 Gadopsis marmoratus | reverse complement strand
CAGCACTTTCAGATAGACATCTAGTGTAGGAATGTTTGAATAATGGCGTGTAGTCCAGTAACAACAATTCAAAAGTTATTAAATAATGATCTGATAAAAAAGGATTCTGTGGAAAGACTATTAGATGTTCAATATCAACACTGTGGACAAGAACAAGGTCGAGGGTGTGGTTAAAACAGTGTGTGTGTTGGTGTACACTCTGACGTCTTTCTCTGTCCATGCACCCCCCCCCCCCCCAGCTCCAGCATTATCAGGCAGAGGGGGAGTCCCAGGATGACAAGCTCATGGAAAAGATTTCAGACTCATTTCAGAGCAGCTAACCTTGGAACAGGTAGATTTCAGAGAATCCCTGAACCTAGCTGGACGGGACATCTTGGTCTCCTCAGTGTTTCCCAGCTCTGATGAGAGGATCCTTCTGTACATTCATTGTTGCTAAGTGAGCCTTCTGTCATTTGGAGGTGTAATCAAATGGCATGTTTAACAAAAATGTGACTTAATATCCCCACGAACCCACCAAAGAGCAGCTACTTTTAGCATTAGGGTGATTTTCTATCGGTTGGAAATAAAGAAATCCTTCACGTCTGTCAGTGTGGCTCTCTCGCCAGCCGGCTGTATGAAGGAGGAGCTCATCTGGACTGAGGCCTTGGCTTTACAGTGTAAGTGTGTGCAGCTCTGTGTATCTCTGAGCGACAACACAGTCACACTAATTCCACACAGGTTCAAGTCATCAAGATAACCCCCGAAGATCCAACCAGGATCACATGGGACATGCTACAGCGTTAACCAGTATGTTAATTCATACATTGGTAAACACGATTTCCTACCAAGAAAATAGATGACAGGGGCATATAGATTCACGTTCTACGTTACTGCTCAACATCGTCTTTTGCAGTTGTTCTGTTAACTATGTATGTAGCTATTATCCTTCTATTGGGGTCGTTTACATGGAGACTTCTTTTATGGAGCACAAGCCTACACATTTGATACCACTCACCATATTATTACACACATGTATTAAGTATTTAAGATGATTTTCTATAACATTAGTAACTGATCTATAACTGAAAGTTTGAGAGCTTTCCCATCAGGTCAGTTCGCCTGCCCTGGACCGGGTTAGTGTCCCAGCATGAGTTGCCATAGTAACTCATTCATGAAAATGAGTCAGACTAACTGAAATATATTTGGTAAACTGGCCTCTGCTCAGCTGGCTGTGGAAAGAGAGAACAGGCGCGGAGTGATCATATTGTGTGTGAACCATTTCACTATCTAAAGACGATGAACATTTTAGAATCATGAATCGCAGTAACAGCGTGTTTTGTGCATTTAAAGACGCTTTGAGGACTGTTGTCTAATCGTTATGTTGTTGCATTAAAGGACGCTCCAACACATGATCGTTGATTTATCTGTTTCATGACATCTGGCACTTATGCTTCCATGTTTTCTATCTGACACTGTAGCTAATAACATGTTTCCGATGTTGTTGCTTGTGACAGTACAATGAAATGAACATGTCCCTGATCAGTCCCACCTTCACTCTCAAGGTGGATCCATATTAGGCCACTGCAAGAAACAGCCCTTCTGGTCGGTCTTCTCAGCCACCAGTCTCCTTTCCACTGACAGCATGGCCAGTGCATCCAGCCTCTCCTTGGTCAAGGTGTTTCTGAGACCCGTTTCAGAAAGTTATTTTCCTCTCAGCATCTGCTTTGGTTGTGGGTGTGGCGATGAGGATGTGTAGGAGAGGCTGAGCACCAGGACAGGCTCCTTGCTGCAGAGGACCCTGGGCTCTGTCTTCATCTGGCCTCCCCTGAGCATTAGGTGGGCCTTCAAGCTGTTGTTCAGTGCATCTTCAGGAAATGCCATTTTGTACTGTTCCAACCTGTTCCCCTGCAGCAAGGTGCCACTGACAAGGTGCTTTGGGAAGGAGAAACACTCCCTGGGGGTGTCCCAGAACGGTATCACAGATCTACAGAGAGAAGAAGAAAAATAGAATACGTAGAGGTAACAAAATGCCCAGTTCACCTACTGTACATCACCTAAAGTTACCAACAGGCAACAGTTCCATTTCTAAACATGGAACTACTGAAGTCATTTCTTCACCAACTAACTTCATGATTTCTTCATCTAAGCCACCAGCCTGTCTCTTAGACCCTGTCCCCACCAGGCTGGATGGGCTGCTGTGGCCTTTGCACCACAAAACCTTTCTGATCGCCCTTGTGTTGTACGACTCTTGTGTTCAGTAGCACTTTTTATTAGTGCTTATTGGTTGTAGCTTTGACCATGCAGTTCGTGTCAGATGCCTCTTCCTGCCCACACACCTGCAGGGTATATTCACCACGACCTTCCCCTTCCCCAGATCGTCTGTCGTGCTCTCACCTTACTGTTCCAGCCCTTTAGCCTGTCTGCCTGCCTGTTTTTACCTCTGCTTTTTGTCTTTTGCCTGCTCCCTCTGGACTTGTTTGCCTCGCTGGCCTACCAGTGTCAGCTGGTTAACTGCCCCTCATCTTACCTGCCTTGTCTGCATTCTCAGTTCTCAACATTGTACCAGAACCGTTCCATTTCCAGGTTTCTGTATGTACTCAGCTTCTCATGATGTGTGAGGCTGAGATATCTGCCAGATGTTTCCCCTTCCAGCCAGCAGAGGTGTGAATGTGCATGTTAGACTGTGCTGCTGTATCCACCAGCTGCATCGATCTGCTGTTACACATCTAGTCTATTTGTGTCAAGCAGCACTGTGGAGATTAAAACCAATGAATGTAGGATAATGAACGCTGTCGCACTATAATCTCAGTATGAAGGGAGTTTCCTGCAGACCTCCTGTAGTCCATATAGTGCCATATCACAATAAAGTTATCTCATAGCACCCGTTCATATAGAGCAGGTCCAGGTCCGACTCTTTATTACAGAGACCCAACAATTCCCACCATGAGCAGCACCAGGAGACAGTGGCAAGGACCAGAGCCAGAACCAGAACCAGAACCAGGCTCTGGGTGGGCGGTGATCTGCCTCGACTGGTTGGGTTGAGAGAGAGAGAGAGAGAGAGAGAGAGAGCACACAGCAGCACAGCACAGTTCAACAAACAGATGTAAAGCAACAGTAGCAGCAATGGCAGTGATGTTAACATTCATAAAATTAATAGTAGTAGCAGCACAACAGCAGCAACACCAAAGAGCAGTAACAATAACAGCAGCAGCAGCTGTTGAGCAGGAGCAGGGGCAGCAGGCGGTTCACATCCACAGATCCAGAGGTAGAAACTTTTAAATGTTCCAGTCTCTGCAACAAATGTGATGGTCAATGGTATCGAAAGCAGCACTAAGATCTAACAAGACAAGTACAGAGACAAGACCTTTATCTGATGCAATTAGGTCATTTGTGACTTTCACCAGTGCCGTCTCTGTGCTGTGGTGCATCTAAATCCTGACTGAAAATCCTCAAACAAATTGCTGTGCAGGAAGTTGACTGATTGCCGACTGCTTTCTCAAGGATCTTATAGAGGAAGGGAGGGTTAGATATTGGTCTACAGTTTGATAAAACCCCTGGATCAAGAGTGGGCTTTTTAAGAAGAGGTTTAATTGCAGCTACTTTAAAGAACGGTGGTACATTTAATTAGGACAGATTGATCATATTTAGTAAGGAAGTGCTAACTAATGGTATATCTTCTTTTAGCAGCCTAGTGTCACGGTATCATGCAACAACAATGGATACCAACATGTCACTGTTTTGGCTGATGCCCAGGATGCTCGTGCCTACTATGTACAGGAACGAGCAACAAAACTGACAGCTATTGTCTTAATATTAACTTAACACAGAACTGAGAACTCAGTGTGTGTGTGTGTGTATAGCAATTACTGTAGACTGATTTTGAAAAGAAATTGTAATTTTAAGGTGCTCAAGAATTGCAAATTAGTTTTTTTGGCTTGAACTGAAATATACTAATAAATAAATTCATGTAAATGCTTGTTTATTGCCCATAAGGTGCCTTTATAAAGTTGTAGTGCATGATAACCAAAGCATTGGACTGTATGTATGTACCTATATTGTATTAAGGAGAAGGGGCAGACAGAGGCGGTTACCACTTCGGGTTTAGCTAACATCAGAAAGCTAATATCTCTCTCAACGAGCTGACGTGGTTGATTCACAACATCCTTGCCAGCGTACAAAGTGTGGTCAAATAAAAACATCACAACAAGGGTGGTTCCAGTAACAGCAGCATTAAAGTAAAAAACGGACTTGAGGTCCTTGACTTTGGACCGTGTTGTCCAGCGAGCCGCTAAACTCCGTCTCCTGAGTGATGAAGATGACGTAGTTAGTTAAAGAGTAACCGCCAGTGCAGGACGCTGTAAGAAGTAAAGCCAACGATCATTTCACTGGTTGCCGCTGGAATTCTATCGGTTGGAGAAAAGAAATCTGCGCACGCAACAACACATCCAAGTGCAAGAAGGTGCTGTTTGTGTGCGAGAGCAGAGTTTGGAGAGAGTTTTACAAAATCTGACCATGAAATCATTAAAGTATTCTCTCGAACTGAAAGAGCATGCGCTTGATTAAAGATAGTAATGCCACGCATTATGTATCGCCTTGTTTTTATTATTTTCTGTATGAAATGTACAGACGTTCTACTGCCCTTTCATAAAATAATTAATTACCTTTTTAAAT
The DNA here is from genome assembly GCA_036023855.1 of Gadopsis marmoratus. NCBI lineage: Eukaryota > Metazoa > Chordata > Actinopteri > Centrarchiformes > Percichthyidae > Gadopsis > Gadopsis marmoratus. The sequence goes on along the minus strand of JAVQJF010029929.1, from coordinate 7,373 downwards.
AACTAAGTTCACTAAGTGTTTGCATGCTGTTAATAACCAGTGGAGTCTATTTATCTTCTCTCCCAGCACAATTGCCGTGACCTGGTTCTCTGCATAAACATCTGTCTCACTCTTAGCAGGGAATAATACAAATATTTGCATCACGGGGACATTGCTCGCACAAAAGGTCTCTGCACAGGCTACGTGTCATGTGGTGGTTAATGAACGCACGCAGAAACAATCATTCATGTAAACACATCTGGCGCTTGTCTAGTGTCATCTCTAACATCCACGGGGTGGAGAACCCCACCACGATTTCACAATGACCTGCAATGTGTAAGCTTAAAAAAAAAAAAAAAAGTGTGTGTGTGTGTGTGTGTAAAACCCAATACAGTGGCACGTTAACACCTTGTCCAGGGATCTGATTCTCTCTTGGTGCTGAGATGTTGAGAATTCAAAACCCACCAGCACACCAATGATATGAAGCCTGGACACTGTAGGATCACGTATACAGGAACATGAATAACCAGGTTTTTCATCAGACCGTGAATATGAGCCAATCCAGGCTACTAACGGTCATTTAAAGATCCTCACTACTAAACTGACTGGCCTGACGTTCACTGCTGAGTAAGAGGCATTTGTCCACACAAAGTATCACTCTTCTCTTAACACAAGTATATTTCCGCTCAGTTACTGTATTGAGCTGTGCATTATGTTGTTGTCAGGTCACCTCTTTGCTGATTACAGCTGGGTGGGAGGTCTTTTAAAACAGTTGTGCCTTCATCATGGAACAGAGATAGAAAAATCATCCAATATTTAATAACATAAAATATCACATCTCTTGAGTGATTGTGTGCGAGTCCAGAGGTTCAGCTACTGTTGCTGTGAGGATGAAAACATAGCAAAGTTCCTCTGTTCTGCCTGTGATCTAACGAGGTCTGGTTTCTTTCGAAGAGGAAACCCAAACAGAGGGCGATGGGATAAACTGGAGCCAGGAAGGACATTCTGAAGAAGAGTCCTGACACTTAATAGATTTACATATAAGACAAGAGTTATTGGGGTATTTGGGATCGAGAAGCACCATCTGAATAATCAGGAGATAAAATACTGCACAAGGCCACCGGTTTCTTTGGCATCCAATCTGGCAACTCTATATTTTAATTTTCTTTGTCACAAAGCAGGTGCTACGTGTAATAGCACCTGCTTTGTAATACTTTAAAATTAACCGGCATAAGAAGCGTTGACTTTATGTGGGCTGCATTACTAAAGCAGTTAAGAGTTAAACATTTTTATACTACAAGTTACACGTTGCACCTTCTAAACTGAAACTGGCCCTTGGAGCCACGAGAACGTGTAATATAAATACATGTGGGTCCAACATGAAATGTATTAACAGTATCATTAGGTAATGTTAAGATTCCCTTACTTACAAGAGAAAATGTATTAATATGCTACTAGTAATTCACATGATATGCATGGGTTGCTCCTAATTAATAAATGATTCATATCACGTGTGAGTCATTAGCTGATCCATGCAAAGAGAAGGAACCCACCTGCAGCCTGGGCTACGTCGCGTCACGCAGACGTAAGTAACCGTTTTCAAATGGTCAAACGCAAACCGTTTGGGTAGCAGCAACGTGGAGCAACGTTTCAAGCCATCACAAACAGAAAAAACTAACACTCTTAAAGCGAATCAGTCGCGTGTCGCAGTTGAAACTCAGCCTGCTGCACAGACAACGTGACCCTGCGGAGCCTGAGCTCACAGGAAATGTCTGAGCCGACCGTCAACTGCGCTGCGAAAACAGCCTGTAGCCTTGAAGAAATTAAAAGCACAAAGTCCCTCCTACACTCTTCCTGTGTCTCAGCAGATGTTTATAAGGTTTATACATTTCCTAGAATTCAGTGTGAGGACCTGGAAAGAAGAGATGGCTGCTATAGAATTAGGAAAGAAGACTTAATAAACAAAAGCTGGTGAAACTCTTGCATTGCTTAAATATTGTGTTTTTTAACCTAAGGAACTTTAAACATCAAATTTAAGTGGGTCACTGATTTTTTCACTTGTTTTAAGAAAATAAGACTCTTCAGAGTCGTCAATAATAGACAAATACTTAATAAATATACTATACTTATAAATATAGTGATCATTTCTTAAAAGATTAATTGGTTAACAAAACGGTTGCTAATTAATTTTCTGTCGGTCGAAAATTGGATTAGACAATGTCTGACAGACAAGATAAAATCTACACTATTTTATTCTATGCAGGCAAATTACATAACATGTCAGCATTTAATTTAGATCATTTCTTACCGCATGCAAAATGGCTGCCATGACGTCATTTTTGTTTGTATTTTGGAAATAAATACTTAATAAAAAAAGATTATTAAGTACAACAAACATTAAAGTTAAAAGATGAAGTAAGTTTCTGGCAGGCGCCACAATTCTCTTTCTAATTGCACATTTTGCGTCATGACCAGTGTTTCTGATAAACCCACCTGACAGGAAATGAGTGCGTGTGCGATGAGCAAGACACATTTAGCTCTAATCCCAAATGGATAAAAAGATGATGATTGATAAATATAATTGTCTGCATTTTACTGATATTAAAGTGTTTTTAGAGGAGTTGCTTGTGATACAAGCCCTGTGTGTTAGGGAGGCAGCTCTGTTAGCCGCTATACCTCCAAAGCCATCAGCAGCTTGTTTGTGGGGCTGCGTTGATGCAACTGTTGCAAGAAGAAGAAGAAGAAAGGGCTCACTGAAGAGGCATATGCAGTGTCTCTATTTCCAAGTTATAATCTGTAAGATATTCATGAATTCAGACCCCATGTTTGATACTATTTAATCCTGGCAGCTTTTCAATGCATTTACATTCATTATTTACTTCTGTGTAGTACTTTTTATGAGTCCTGCAGCTGTCGCAAGTGACTGCTAATCCAACTTTCCCTACTGAAGCTGCTTCACGTTACAAGTATTTAAATAGGGAAGAAAGGGGTGGCTTTTACCGTGAAGCCGCCACAGGAAATGGAACGTGTTTGTCACAATCACAGGTCAGTCACAGAGGTTAGCGCTGACCACGATCTTTCCCTGAAAATGCAAAAAATCTGTGTCATTTTCCATGTTTTTTTAAACTGGATCAGTTTGTGTGAGAACCATGCTCCTCCTATTAATCTACACAGGACCAGCGCCCCTCAGCTTAAACACACCAAGAAGAAGTTGATGATTCCTCATAATGTCCCCTGACTCAACAACTGTCCAGCCTATTTAATGTTCAGCTCTACATCAACTGGAAACTAAAACACACTGTGCTGTGTGATCGTGTGATTCGTGTGGGGAAATGTTTCTTCGCTGGCTCAGACTACTTGCTGTAGCTCGGCTCAATAGCCCCAACGACAGCGGCGGAAGATATTAGAACTGTTGGCCTTGGCATGGCTTCAATTGCTTATTGTCAAAAAAACCCCCACAGAAGACGAGAGTCACGGAAGGACAAACAAGCGACGAGCAGGAGAGAGTGAAAGCAGACACACGGCAGCAGATGATGCTGATCACAGCGATAACACAGGATACACAGCAGCTTCTGTCTGCAGGGCGACGCAAAGCACCTCAATGACGTTCCACTGAGTCAATGCCAAGTGTGCTCAAAGCTGGGGGGGGCTGCTGTGCTCAGTATGGAAGGAATGTGTGTGTTTCTGTCCACACACACACACTACTGATGCTTATTGTCATTATTGATTATTCTTGTGATTGTATCTATTCATCGCTTGGTCAAACTGTCGTTAAACTGTTAAAGGTATTTGCAGACTCCTCCAACCATCTACGTGAGAAGAATATTCAGTCTGTTACGAAGTGAAGACATTTAACCCCTTTCCCAAGCTACCCTGGCTTTTTGTGTAAGAACAACAACTTTATTTGTACAGCACTTTTCTTAACAAAAGGACACACAGTTATAGCTAAAAGCTAAGCTGGAACCAATGGAGACGTGTGCAGCGAGAGCACCGTAATTACTTCAAACGGCTTAAATTCAAAATATCTTTGAATGTGTCTAACCCACACAGCAAGTGACGTTTAAAGCTGCCCGATTTCCATCGACTGCAATACGTCGCACGAGGACAGCAAACTAAATTTTCATCAACACTTTTTTCGGTGAGAATTTGCAGCAGCTGTGAAAAAGCACCGTGGGTTCGTGAACATTTCTGCTCACTCGGACCTACATTTTGGTGAAAGTTGCGGCACCTACGACTTGAATGTTCAAAGTTTTGAACTTCAGACTGTTGCTGTGGCTCCACCATGAGGACTGTTAGCCCACAGTGCCAGCTGGGGAAGTGTGGAATATACTGGACACGTGTGCAGCGTTCTGCTGCTACTCGTGCGTGGGAAGGCAGGTTTCCTTCGGAGGAGGAACAAGAGCAGCCCATAATAAGTAAAGTAATATAATGTCATCCAGGTCAAATTAAAACACAAACCAATTAAAAGCCATTTAAGAAAAAAAAGGTGTTTTCAGCCTATCAGAACATTGGAATCATCAATAATTGATCCTGAAAGTTTAAATTTTCCTTCACATTACAAAGTGAGGCAGGAGGTGTGTGATGTCCAGCTTTGGTTTTGGATTATTAAAAAGAGTCACATCTTTGGAAACATGTTAAAGGTTTGGTTTTTTGGGGTTTTGGGGAGAATCTGATCTCCGGTTCTGACCCTTCTCAAATGCGGCGTTAATGCACGAGGCGACCAGCAGCTCAGAGGCCTTCGGGCCGGAGGTAACAGCACCTTCCCCCCTGCAGGACGCGTGTGACACCCACCTGCAGCACCGTCTTCAGGGTGACGGAGGAGACGGTGGCGGTGCACACGTCCTCGCCCTGGCGCGTCACCTGGCCCATGGTGAACAGCATCGGCGTGGCCAGCGCCAGGGACGCGAGCCACATGGCGCTGATGAGCTTCTTGGTGCGGCTGCGGGACATGATGCTCTTGGCCTTGAACGGGTGGCAGATGGCCATGTAGCGCTCCGCGCTCAGGCTGGAGATGTTGAGCGCGGTGGCGTAGGAGCAGCTGTCCCGCAGGAAGTAGTAGCCCCTGCACACGGCGTCCCCGAACACCCAGGGGTGGTGGAACCAGATGAAGCTGTAGAGCTCGATGGGCATGGAGAGGACGAGGATCAGCAGGTCGGACACGGCGAGGCTGGCCAGGTGGTAGTGCACGGTGGTCTGCAGGTTCTGCGGGCTCTTCTTGTTCAGCAGGGTGTACAGGGTGACGGAGTTGCCCAGGGAGCCCACGGCGAACAGCGCCACGTAGATGACGGTGACCGTCACCCTGGAGTACACGTCCGTGTTGACCTCCAGGTCGTCCTCCTCCGGGCTGGCAGCCGCGACGTCACCGCCAAACGGCAGCGCGGAGCGATTCCCGAAGGCTCCGCGCGCCGCGAGCGACGCGTTTACATCCATGGTGCCGCCGCGCACGTGTCCGTCCGCCGGAGTCGGACTCGGCTTTTATGTTTGGCACGAGAGGAGGCGCGCGCTCGCCATTGGATGCTGCGCTGCGATGACGCACGGCGACGTTCCTCCTCGGAGCAGTCGAAAGTCACGGGCGTTGTTTTCACTTCACGTGTCCTTGACAACCGGGACGCCCTCTTTCGCTGCGCGTGTGCGTGCGTGTGCGCGAGGCTTCTCTCGCTCCTCACGTCTTGCTCAAACGCAGCGGCGCAAATACAAAGTGTTGGGCGGCAGCTGGAGACTCAGAGCGTCGGAGGCTGCGGCGCTAATGATGCAGCCTGTGGAGATATTATCTGCTGACAGGAGAGGAGATGTTACTGTAGTGGCTGCACACACACACACACACACACACACACACCTGCACACACACCTGCACACTCCTGCACGCACGCACACACACACACACACACACACACCTGCACACACACACACACACACACACACACACACACCGAGAGCGAAAATGAAATTTTCCAGGCTGCTATTTCTGCAGCAAATTCAATTACTGGAGGCACTTGTACAAAGAGCTGTGACTTCCCTGATGGTGAGATTGGAAAAGGCTGATGGCTGAAGACAGTGAATAACAGGACATGGCTGCCATGTCTGCGGGTGGGGGGGGCAGGTACCAGCACAAAAACAATAAGACTGATTTGGACAGGTGAACGCACGGCGGAAAAAGGTTGCGAGTTTAGAAAAGTTGTATGGTATTATCTTCTTATATAAAGTGAGAGGACAGATTATTCTGGGACCCTGCTCTGATTTACAAATAGCTGTCGTCAACACGAGTCTTCCTCCTTCACACGCTGCGACGCTCAAACACACCTGAGATGATGAATAGCAGCTGAGACAGGGCAGGATATTAACCCTGTGCACAGACACACCTGTAGAGAATAAATCACCTGAAATGTTTCTGCAGACGTGCACTCTGTTAGTTATTACTGTGATTTAATATGATGTGTTTTATTATTATTATTAGTACATTGTATTTTACCTTCCTCCACTATGGAACTCCAAAAATGCCAATATTAAATAGATAAATAAGAATACTGTGCAAATAAACATCAGTAAAATAAATTAAGTTATTAAAAGTCATCATTCTTACTTGAATAAATAGAATAGAATAAAACTTTATTGTACGTCAAGGCAGTTCAATATGATATTAACACACAGAACATGTGTGAAAACTCCAAGTAAAGTAATTAAAAACATGCTGTGAACACAGCATCAACCTTTTCACTTAAATTTGTGTAAAGGTAAAGTTAAGGTTCATGTTTTTATCGGACAGTTTAGCATCATGCAACTCCAACATGTACAGATCTACAGATGAATAAACCTAATTTGAAGTGATGGCCTGAGCAAAATGTCCTTATTTTGTTTGTTAATTATCTAACAGTTTACTGGTTCATTGAAATTTTTTTACTGTATTTATTCATGTGCTTTTAATGTCATTATATTGAGCCGTGCTGTTTACAGGGACGTTCCTCCCTGTGCTGGAGACGCTCCCGGTCCTGCTCAGGCTTCGTCTAGCTTGGCTGGCCACTGGAAAATGACTGTCCTGTCTCGTAATCCCTCTCGCCTGCTCCTCATTCTCATTGTGTGCTTTTCCTTTAATTTCTCCTTTCTCTGCCACAAAGCCGGCGGCATTACATACGAGGAAGAGGGGATCTAAAGTATTTGATTCCAATTCCAGGCAAACCCTGAGGGGGACTTCATCAGCACGGCGGCCTCTCAGGTTTCACACCGAGACAGACGGAGAGAAAAGCTATTAAAGTTGTATTTTAAAAGGTCAATAACATTCGCTGTAATGACTCTGACTGTTTAATCCAAATATATGGGTGTGTGTCTGAGCCCTGCTGCTGACATTGATAGACTAGAGTGGCAAGTGAAGGACCCCCCCCCCCCCCGTCACAACATCC
>JAVQJF010029927.1:0-29055 GCA_036023855.1 Gadopsis marmoratus | reverse complement strand
GTGTGTGTGTGTGTGTGTGTGTGTGTGTGTGTGTGTGTGTGTGTGTGTGTGTGTGTGTGTGTGTGTGTGTGTGTGTGTGTGTGTGTGTGTTGGTACCACCGTGATCAGCTGTGCCATCTGGAGTCAGCGTGCGGCGAGGCAGGAACATAAACGCTCGTCCCTACATTCCCCAGAATGCCTGTCAGCGATGTTTGCAACCGTGTTTATTTCATGTTAGTTTTTAGCCTTATTTTCTAAGTCCCCCGATTCTGTAACACTACAGCGTCCAATCAACATCCAGCTTGTTGGCGTTGCCATGGAAAAGGATGTGAACCACAGCACAAACAGCAACGTGATCCAACATGTTTTATCCACTTTCAGTTCAGACATGGAGTGTAGCAGCAAAGTGAGCTCTGTGGTTCCGACGCCTGTAGCAGCACATCGATGCGTGTGCGCACTCGTAGCCGCTGTGATGGATGCGAGGAGCTCTGTGTGCCAACACAAGCCTTGGCAGTAGTTTTTAGGAAGCGCTGTTTGAAAGTGAATGTTTAAAATTGCAGCTGAAACGTTAGGTCGACTGACAGGAAGCGAATCGTCAACGATTATTTGTCTTCACTCCATCACATTTCCTAGTTTCAGGTAATAAATGTAGTATTTTTTGACAGTAATCGTGTGGTTGGACATTTGGTCAGACAGAACAAGCAGTGTTTGTGATAACTCTGGTCACCGCCTGACTTTTCCTCTCCCACGACCATGAGTTTATTTATTTATTCGTTGTATAAAAGTAGTGAAGGAATTGCCATGTTAACATTAACATTTTAAGGTGTCCAATTCTTTTTGACCAAATACCTGCAGGACTAATAATGACATTCCCGTTAGCCTCAGCGGTTCTCTGTGCTTAGTGCTAATTAGCAAATGTTAGCACGCTAACACGCAAAACTAAGACGGTGAATGTGGTAATCATACACCTACTTAGCAGCCGCGTGTTAGCATTGTCATTGCATGTATGCCAGCATGCTAAGGTTAGCGTTTAGCTGTGGTAACGTACAGCCTCACAGAGCCGCTAGCATGGCTGTGGACTATATGTTGTTCACTTTAACTGCTTTTTTATAGACCAAATGATTAATAAATTAATCACGGCAGGAAATTTGACTTTGGTATCAAAGAAACATATTACAAGGCAAGGCTGTACACTTCAGATGGTTGTTTTGTATAGAGGAGTGCTGAATCCAAGGCAGTACGTGGTGTACCATTGTGACAATGTAACTTAAATGTCAGTATGAATGTTCACACCTCAGCTGTGAATTTTCACACAAAATCCCACAGTTTGAGTCTGTTGGACAAATGCGATATGTCTCTGGCTCAGACCACATTTGATTAAGTAATCGTCTGAGCTGCAAAACCCTTTTTCTTTTTCATTTAACCTTTTAAAGCGGAAAACGGCTAGGTCCTTGTTTTATTAATGTGGTGCTTAGTAGCCCTCCTTGCAGTGGTGATCAGCTGTTGGATGTGGGGCTGAAAGCGTCTCACTAAGTGAATTTCTTGCTGATGAGGTTCGTGTTTGTGTGGGTGGCGCTTGTTTGTTGTCTGTTTGGTCGGCTACCGCTGCTCACGCAAATTATTCCGTTCTTCTTCTGCGTATTCACATAGACTCTGTGGTTATTCCAGACAAACAAAAATTGTAAAACCCGTTGCTTTTAACAAGTTACCACTGAGTTACCATCCCACTAATCCTCCATTAGAGGAATAGCTAAATATATTTGGGAAACACGTTTAATCGTTTTATTGCTGCGAGATAGACGAGAAGATTGATACCATGAAAATGTTGAACTAAGTTTGCTTGTTTGAGTTTTTTAAGCTAGTCATAAACTGCTAGCATGACAGCAAATCGTTGAAAGCCAGGCAGCTAGCAAAGAATACAAAGTCATTTGATCATTTTTAGGGAAGACTGATTCAGCTGGACCACCAACATGCCCCGAAAGATGGACGACGGGAGCTGAAGGCAGCTGTAGTTGCTGCTTTCTTTCTTATAATTGTGCAATTATGAAATTGTCATGATGAAAACCAAATTTTCTTGAGACCTCTAGATACCTAGATGAGATTTCCTTGTAGTCACAAACTTTGTAGTCACATTTTCACATCCACCCGCTGAAATCTGGTTTCCGTTAGTGAATGTTGTCCCTGTCATTTGACCGAACTCTGTTTTTCTGTTTGTTCGTATTCATAGTTTGAGTTTAACCGTTTGTTACGATGATAGCTTCATTATCCTCAGGGAACCAATTTAATAATTGCGCGTGTTTCACAGCTTTGGTCTCGCTGCTGCTGTTGTCGTAAGAAGCCTCATGAAAACATCACACGTAGATCCGACAGGACAAACTGCAAACGCAGTCAGCCAGTAAACTACATTGTGATCGTGAGCAAACGCTTTGATACCTGGGGGGCCGTGGGAGTGTTCTGTATTCATGCGCTGACTTTGTCACAACGCAGGTTCGTCATTCAGAGCGGCAACATGAAGACACGCACGACATGCGAGGTCACAGCGCGTCATCATTTTAATTGGATTATTGAGCGCTTTGTGGGGGTTATGGAATACACCGTGAAGCAGTTGTTATGTTGTTGCTATGTGACGTTACGTCTGGCAATAGGTTTGTTCATTTTCTGCTTATGCACTGGTATTTTCTCATGTTTCTACTACGGCTGCGACTAACAATTATGTTCATTAAAGATTGAGCTGACTGTTGTTTTCTTGTTTCATTAATCAATATACAATGGCAGATAATGGTGAAAAATACCCACTTAACCTAACCTAAAGCTTGTTTTGTCCAACCAACAGTATACAACCCAAATGTATTTAGTGTACAATCAGAGAAGACAGAGAAAATCTGCAAACATTCACTTTTGAGAAGCTCAAGTTTGTGAAAACCTGAAAGTGGTGCTCCAGTGACTTGGTTTCTGTAATATTGAAGCAGCAGAGGCGGAGATAAGTCCAACAGCACTGGATTGTACATTTCCTATAATGCAGCTCAATTTGATCTTTTGTGGAAAAGTTTTACGCCAAAGGGTTATTTTCCAGGCTTCCCCAGAACCACAAAAGACATTAAAGTAGATATTATATGCTGTTGTCACAGGCTGAGAGGTACTCGTCGTGACAAGTAAATTGACCTCCATGTGCAAAATGGATGTGGAGCCCCTGTGAGTGGGAGAGCCTGGTGGCCCGTGGGCTTGTGCCACTGACCATGAGCTATAAGGTTCAAGGTTCAGATCCTGCTAGCACCTGCGAAACATTACTTAATATATTTCACAAAATTGTCAGTTTGACAATGTGGCAAATTTGACAATTGATCAATCTTTTTATTGGCTTAATCCATCAAAATATGCAGCTTGCCTCTGTTTTCCTTGGTTGGGCAAAACAAGACATTTGAAGTCGTCACCATGGTCTGTTGGAACTTGTGTGAAATATCATTTAATTGGTGAAGATAATCGTTCGTCGCAGCTGTTCCGACTGCCAACAAAACATATTTTGGACCGTAATCAGAACAGTGAAATGAGTATTGGTATTGGATGGTGCTACAATGATTAGCTGCATGGTCAGTGTGAGTCACTGCAGCACTTTGTACAGAACACAGAGCAGGAGTTTCAGTCACTGGTCTGACCTGAAACGGCTGATTTCTCTTCTCTAGTTTAGTCCAGAGAAGTTCATTTCTGGAATCAAATACAGCAGCAATTACTAACAATTATTTTTCATGCTCAGACAATAATCTGCATGATTAACCGATACGTTTTCTAATCAGAAAACAGTGAAAAATGGCCATTACAAATTCCAAGTGCATTTGATGTCTTCAGTTTGTTTGTTTTGTCCAACCAGCCATCCCAAAACACACAGGAATTGGCCTTTAAAAAAGAGAAGGGCAAAAAAAGGAAGCTGGACCCAGCGAATGGTTGGCATTTTTTCCCTGATAAATGACTTAAACACTTAATCTGTCATCTAAATAGTCGTCGATTTTATTTTCTGTTGCTCAGCTAATAGATTAATTGACCAGTCATTTCAGCAGTACAATCACGTGGTTGCTTTTGACATTTACTAAACTGTTTTGAATATCATAGAAAATCTTTAATCACAAATATAAACAATTGATCTGTGTCTCTGTGAGATCAGGAGGTGAACATCAAACAGCTCCAGGATGCTGCTGTCCTCATCCCTGCTAACCTGCTGTTCATCGGGGGGCATCTGATTTACCAAACATGATGAAGACTGAGCCCCCGGCGGCCTCGGGGGGCAACGGGACCTCCGCTGGCAGCACTGGGGGAAGCGGAAGCTCGAACCTACGGAGTCCCTCGCCCCACCGCAACGCCTACGAGGCAGGACTGGCGGCGCTCAAGAAGGCCACTGACCACCTCAACAATGCAGCCAACGGAGGCTCCGACCCTGCCTCAAAGCCCGCTCCTCTGCCCCGCCCAACTGGGAGGGGCCGAAAATATGGATCAAATGTGCACCGCATCAAGAACATGTTCATGCAGATGCAGTCTCCTGGCGATGAGGAGGACGGAGCCAAAATGATTGGTAATTTACCTAACTGGTTATACCTTTGTCAAAACCTTTAGAATAAACAGTTGGGTGGAGCTTTGCTTGGAACCGCTTGTTTACTGACAGAAGAGTAGCAGATAAGAGCAAGTATTAAAAGCAGTATTTTAAGTATAATATTGTGCAATGAATGAACAACAGATAATAATAATAATAATACTGGCTGAGGACCAATTTTCTTTCAGTAATACTTTATTATTCAAAGTAAATACTGCTCGAGAGTACTGCATGTTTTTTGATTAAAACCTAATTAACCACTATGTTCTTAACTAGTGGTTCAAGTAAAGAAAGCAGATTTTTCATTTTTTTTAAATTACTGTTTCAGCTGTTTCCACATCCGTTTAAACAAACCTACATAAGACATACTGTACATTAAAATTAGTTTTCTCAAATATCTCAGGAGGAAACGGATGGAGTCATACCTTGGTTTTCTGTTTTTGATGATATTGTTACTGTGATACTGTGTGCAATTTAAAACAATAAATTATCATGATAAATTATGGTTACACTCAACTGTCATTCCCTTATCAAAAAATAAATAAGGGTTTTATTCTTGTGTTTTTGGTCATTATCTCTATTAGTTATAATACAGTTGGACTCAGTGAAGTAATTGCTGAGATCTGGGAACATGGCGATATGGCTACACCGAAATCCAACAGGGCAAGAAACACAAGCAGTCAGACAATCAGACAGGGTGTAAACAAGCCAACATGTTTGTTTACAGCAAACAGATTGGGTAATAATCTTACTCTTCACCTTTTTCTTTCTTCACCTTTCTTTAAATATTTTGGGTTTGTTCACACTGTTCCCAGATAGCAGCAATTAATTTGGTGAGTACAATGTTAGCTCGTTAACTGTTACACATGATGGTCAAAACATGACAATAAGACAGTAGGTTGTGTGAAACAAATTTCTTTGTTTAACAAAATTTCCTTTTTTGCTCTTAACCATTTTTCCAATTTCCAATTAGCTTTCCTGTCATTGGCAGGTAAAGAGCAGGCGGTGAAACTGTCCCTGCCGAGGGCATCCAGCCTCAATGAGAACGTCGACCACAGCGCCCTGCTCAAACTTGGGGCCACAGTCTCAGAGAGGGTCAACCGTTTTGACTCTAAACCAGGCGGGGAGGGTGGGGGGTCCTCTGCGGGCTTCTCCAAGCTCCAGGAGACCAGGAGGATCTTCGAACAGCGGACTCTACAGGTCCGAAGGCGCTTGTTTTTACTTACTTGTGTGTTCTGATTCTGATTCAAAACCATCTGACTGACTGACTGACTATCGTCTCCCTCAGGAGAAGCAAGCTGCCACCAACCGGATCTTGCTGAAGAAGGAGCGGGCATCGGGCTTCCAGGACAGCCGTCTAGATGTTGTGGCTCGCTTTAATGGCTCCACCGAGGCTTTGGACCGACTGGACGACCCCCCTGCTCCGGCTCCTGCTCCGGCTCCTGTTCCCGATCCTATTCCCGCTCCTGTTCCCGCTACAATTCCCGCTGCCGCAGCTTCAGTAGGGCCCGGTGACGCCGTCAGCCCCACCGTGAGCCAGCTCAGTGCCGTGTTCGAGAAGGGCGAACTGCAAAACTGTCTCTACCTCCCCCAACGCCGGTCAGGACCTGCTCTAGCACCAAAGCCCAAACCTCCAGCCAGAGCAGAGGCTACTGGAAAGAAAGTGAGAAGAATGTGCTTAACTTAACTTAAAAACTATGAATTGATTAAATGATTAAATGATCTTTCCTTGTCTCTCTCTCTAAGGCAAAAGTGTTACCTCCAGGTACGGAGGATCATGAGGAGGTTGCAGCAGGAGTTGTGAGCACCCAGGCTGCAGATCTACCAGAAGTGACGGGCTCTCTACAGACGAGCATAGGAGGCGTGATGGCTAGCGAGGAGGAGGAGGAGGAGGGGTTCGGACAGTCAGGAGACCAGCTCTCCAACTCCTCCTACTCCTCATCGTCCTCAGTGGCTGTCACTTCCTCCTCTTCGGACGTCAAACCGGAGTTGGAGACCCAGCCAACAGCGACTGAAGCCAGGGGCTCAAATACAGTGGCTACCCCAGAGCGGGGGCCACAAGCTGATGAGCCAGACAGCTCCACTGTGGAGTCTGAGGCCAGAGCCAGGCTGGTGCAGGCTGAGGTTCATGCCTCACTGGAAAATGGAGAAAAGGAGCCTCCAAGTTCCTCTCCCTCCTCAGAGGACAAGGAAGTGGACTCTGAGAGGAGGGGTGAGGAAGAGGAGGAGGAAAATGATGAGGATGGCTCGAGGAAAGACGATTACTCTGAGGGGGATCTGGTAGATATCAGTGCGTACAGCGGGCTTGGCGAGGAGGACTCTGGGGGCAGCCAGCTAGACGATGAGGAGGATGAGGAAGATGAGGAGGTGTATCAGCCGGAGACCAGCTGCTCCGAGATCCCAGGCCTCCCTGAGGAAGAGGAGCCCCCGCCATCCAATAGGAAGATTCAATTCAGCACTGGACCAATCAAGGTGAGTGAGTTAATGAGTGAGGTAATTCCGTCTACTTTTCAGCCCTTGATCAGACCTTAATGCCTCCTCAGTAGAGCAGTAATTTTAAAACGGCGACCATTGCACAGCGGAAGAAGTGATATAAACATTTTGTAGGACGTTGGACGTTTCTCAGTTGATGACATTACTGTCAGTTTTACTGGAGCCAGTATTGGACGCTCGTAAGAGGAACTCCTTGAGGCACTTCCTCTATGGCTTCAGCATTCGGCCGTGGTGGTTGCCGCTGCAGCGCTACTTCATTTAAACCAGGAGTTTTCAAAGTCAGAGACTGGCGGCCTCCCCTCAGACAAAGCTTGGAAAAAGGGTTAGGCTTTTATATTTCATGTGTGGAAGTGGCTTCCTGCTGACTCTAAGCTCAAATTATGTGTGTGTGTGTTTGACATAGATCTTGATCTTGAACAGAAGCAGTTTTCTAGTGCTCGTTTCACCAACAACCCCCCCCCCCCAACAATCAATGCAGCAGTCAGCTGGTTGGGCCGTGTGGTTTGCGAAACTCGCTGTCACATTAACAACATACTTCCTCAGTCAGAGAGATTACTGAATGGCACGTCATGTAACATGATGATATACCACGTATCCGAAGAGATAAGAACAGGAAAGAAGAAACCAAGAAAGATAGTCTTGATATTGAAACACAGGATGTTTAGGCAGAATTTAATGTCGTTAGGCAGGACAAACGCTACATTACAGACACTGACGGTGTTCGCTGAGGATCACTTTCCTGCTCGTTTCCATGTCCACTTATGCAGACGGTAGAGGATCACGAGGATATTTCAGGCCAGGCTTCAGGTCAAAAGGGGATTCTTTTCATTTTCCTGGACCTTAAAATGTTTAACCACTGACCTCTTTAGCCACAGTGCAGCTGAAAGCAGAGTTGCAGCCGAGGCAGCATTGTTTACCACTAAGGTCACTGCTACAGCTAGCTGCCTAGCAAATCATGCCAAACCAGCGTCTGCAACCACCTGTTCTCAGATTCCGAAAAGCGTCTTGTCCAGTATCATAAAACACACAAAGCATCACAAGTGCCCACGTGTCATCTGATGTAGGCACACTACAGCTTATGAAATCATACGCAGCCTGACGTGCATCTCTTATACACAGCAAATACCTACAAAAACATTATTGTAGGCTAAATGAAACCTAGAAAACATTCATTGCAGCTCTAACAAAAGATACGGCCAGACAGTCTATTCATTGGAGATAAAGTGTAAGAATTGGTTGCTAGACATTTCAGCCACAAATGATTCAGCTGTGTCGCCTGTCTGCTGCTTTGAAACTAGCCTTGCGATGGCACACTTCCTTTGGCTGCACACTTCTGTCTCTGCCTCTTCTCTTTAGCGGTTTCTGTCATTGTGCAACAATGCGCAACAGCCGATGAGGGTCATTTTAAAGCTACATTAACCACACCTAACCACAGTCAACCTATACGACTGTGATAGACGTCTAGCGAGCTAACATGACGGTAACCCGGACTGCACATCGTTTGCTCCTGCGGGTTTTGAGAAACTATGAGCGTGTTCCAAAAAAGAAAACCACAATGAGCAGCACGGGTTAAAAGCTCAATCCCACCTTGCATTAGTCACGTTAGCATAGATATATTCTGGATCATAGACTGGATGTAAAGATGGACAACGCGTCTCGGCTTCTTGTACAAAATGAAGCCAAAATACCCCAGATTCAGGCACTGCCGTCTCGCGCTGGTGACGTCATTTGGAGCCAGAGTCTCCGCACTAGTGAACCCCGTTTTTATAGCACCAAATCACCAATTATAACCAAACTTACGAGAAAAATGGAACACTTCATCCGTGTGATAAGAACTACCTACAATGACAGAAACCATCTTTGGGAACAATTTATTGTGACGTGTAACTTTTTTGATTTTTCAGTAGAATGGAAAGAGGAGAGGGCGGGGTTATGGAGAGGGCGGGGTTTATGACCTGTACTGCAGCCAGCCACCAGAGGGCATAAAAGAGGTTTTTGGCTTCACTTTTGGCTAGCTGTCACGTCATCCATCCATCTATATATATATATATATATATATATATATATACAGTATATATACTATATATACAGTGTATGTTCTGTATATTATGCTATTGTCATGCTAACTTATTAATGAGTGCAAATGAAGAACAAAGCAGTGTAGTGTGTATGAGGCAAACCAACCACATATATAGAAGTAAATTATTTATGTAACAATAAAGAGCCACTGGTGCAGAATTTGCATTCAACTCTTTCAAGTCGCTAAAATAAATGAATACTGAAGACAATTACTGTACATCATAGCCTTGAAAGATACCATGGCAGACGTTCACATTTACAGCTGTTATCCCTGATAACAGCAGGGACAGTAAGAATACTATTTATAATAATAACACATGTTATGTATTTGGTTCAGAAGGGCACTTCAGCCTAAGTGGGCAAAGGGGGAGCAGGTTGAGTCACTACAGTCGCTATACTCTCGTCTGCTTCCGCCACCACTTCACTTCCTACTGGTAAGCTTGTCAGTATGGCAGCGAAGGGAAATTAACTGACCTGGATTGGAGTGGCAACAAGTACTTATTCTGTTATTTCCTCAGAGCGCTGTATTTAACACAGTGTGAGAACTCCAGTGAGTCCTCATTTCAGTCAAAACCAGAAGAATCAGTCATCTTGTTGGAGTAAAAACAGACTATAGTCACTGTCACTCTGCACATGACTGAAAATTAATATTTTAGTGTAAGATGGGTCACATCCTAATAGTTTCCGTAAAGGATTCAACATGACAGCATGTGGTGTGAATGAAGCCCTATAAGAGAATGAACATTATGACTGTGCTGCCTTGTTGGGATTTGAACCAGTAACTTGTCTTACATGTTCAGAAAGGTGTTGCTGCTGCAGGGAACAAAGCCAGTCAAGAGTCTCACTGCCCAGGCATGTTGGGTGTTGTTACTCAATTTCCAAGCAGGTTGGTAAATTGTTGTTCTGATATCATGAGCTACTTCATCAAGTAAAAGTCAGCCAGGAGAGCTCAGGCCTCCTCCAGCACTGAGCAAGCCTCCAACCTGCTTCCACAGCACGTCAGTTTGTAAAGTTTCCTCCACACTTGGTCTTCAAGCAGCAGTGCCAGTGATCACATTTCAAAGCTCTGGGTGATGTGCTTTTGCACGTGCACATGATCACAGCATGATGGTGAAGGGTAATAAATAATTGCAGGCAGTACATAACCTGTCGAAGTAGATGGGTTGTCCCGCATCTTACCTTTACTGACACATACTGGATTCGTGTGCGCTGAGTTGTATGCAAGGCTCTGTAAGTCTGCAAAAAGCAGTTGGAATGTGGCTGGGTGTGTTTGTTTTCCTCGACAACGCACGCGTGTACACACACACACACACACACACACACACACACACACACTCTCACGCACACAAAGGTAGGGGAAGCTGACTGATAAGAATCACAAAGTGGAGCTTTGTTGGGAAGAAAAGACACCTGCTGTGTGTATTTATATAAAAAGTCATCCTTTTTACAGAGTTTGGGGGTGCAGAGGAGCGAGGAGGGTGATTGTGCAGGAAGGCTTGGAGGGGTTTTGGCATCTCTTCATCGCCAGTATTAACAGCCCTCTAAAATGTCAGAAAATGGCAAAGGGAGAGATGCCCAGCTCAATTTCCTAAAGCGTAAGGTGATGTCATCCAAGAGCTTGTTCTGCCTAAAAGTCTTAAACCCAGAGTTGTTCCGTTTATCATCACGTGCAGTATGGCAAAGAGTAGCAGCGTTTGAGAAACTGGAACAAATGTCTTAAACGATTGATTTACAAATTAGCTGGCATTTATTTTTCTGTCGATTTGACTAATTGATTAATCAAGTTGCCACTTTAGCTCTGCACAGTGTTAAATGTTAGCATGGTTGTTAGCAATGCAATTTGAGCTAGACCTAAACCAGGGACTAAAAGTCAGTATGTCTCGGCCTCTGCTGCTTTGATTTTATGAAAAAGAACTACTAAGTCACTGGGGTACCCATTTAATGTCAAAACGTCTCATCTTTTCCGGAGCATCAATAGAAAGTGCGTTCTGTAGGCCTTTTTCTTGGTAATGATTGTGACTTCTTGCCCAATGATACAGTACTGGCATGTACATAAACTACTTTATGGCATTACATTAGTAACCTATAAAAACATGATCAACCTGCATCTAAACTAGGCTTCACATTGTCTTTGAAGTGTAATCTGTGCATGGGATTAGCCAATCAGCATGCAGCTGCTCAGTGTAAAGATGACATTTTACCAGCTCGTGTGCCGGTAAAACATTTTCCGTGTGTGAGTTATGTTTGCAGTGTCGTGTGGTTAATTTTCCATTGTTGCTGCTATTCCTGTTGTTGATGTCACAGGTTTTAGTGCCGTGTTGGCCGTGTCAGTGCCGTTACATTTTGTTGTTGTTGTTGTTGTTCCACCTGTTGGCTGTTGTTTCTCTGCGTGTCGTCGAGTTGGTGTTTCTGTATCAAAGTAGATATTGTGCGTTCATGATGTGGACAGGCAACGCTTTGAAGCTTCGTGTACACACGCCACTTTAAAGTTACTCAACAGGAAGGAAATGTGACTGCAGGAAACAGTTTAACAATCACACCCTCTGACCCTGTTTGTGTGTGTGTGTGTGTGTGCAGTCTTCTACAGTCAGGTCGAATGTACTCCTACACATTAAGGCCTTTGGCTCCGTCTCTCTCTGCATGTTGTCTCACACACACACACACACACACATTAGCATATCTGCCAGACAGGGACAGAGAGAGAGAGAGCGAGCGGGTCAGTGCCAGTGCCAAGCTCGCAGTGGGCAAGCCTGTGGTTGCCACGGAAACGAAGCCACGTGATCACGGAGATGGTCACCGGGGAGACAGATGCTGCTGACCTTTTTAGAGAAGGGGGGGAGGGGCGAGATAGAGATTGGAAGACAGGGTGGGAAAATATATGGAGAGGGGCAAAGTGAGGGTGTCTTCATGGAGGTTGTTGAAACTGTTTTGGAGACGTGCTAATTCAACTATGTGGTCACTTTGGAGACTGCAGCTTCTGGTGCTGTTGAATTGTATGGCAATGCACCGACTATAATATACATAATAATATTTTGTCTGCCCCATTTATAGTATCTATATGGGTACACTAAATATGTCAGCATGCAGTTGAGAACTGCACAAAGAAACAAAAATCCTGAAAGTTTGCTTGAAAAACCTTTCTACCTCTTTAAAGTAGTTGTTGAATACATGGATGTGGCAATATGTGTTCAATATCAAGCTTTTCTTATCAATTGGCATCCAGTCCTGTTTGATAATGTGGTATGATACACTTTGATTAATTACATTTGAAATGTGGATTCGATGTTTATGTTTGGGACAACATCATCATTATAGTAGAGTAGCTGAGGGTCATGTCCCCTGGCGGTCACTGTGGCGCACAATATTCACTATCGGCATCTAAATTCAAAGGTATTAGGGTAACCAGAGATATAAAGTGTTCCTCAGGGAACCTTCTGGGTGCCCCTGATTCAAAGTGTAGAAAAGCACTTTTATTTTTGTACAACAGTAAATTAAGGGCTAAGTCACATGCAGCCAGAGAAGGACGCTCCCTGACCTTTGACCTTTGCCCTGTGTGTAGGTCTTCACGACCTACTCTAACGAAGACTACGATCGGCGTAATGATGATGTTGACCCCATGGCAGCCTCAGCCGAGTACGAGCTGGAGAAAAGAGTCGAGAAGCTGGACCTATTTCCTGTAGAGCTGGAGAAAGGTACACACACACACACACGTTAACTTTGGTCACTTTAACCTTAACCACTGACCCAAAAATCAGACACACATCTTTTCAAAACACTGAGAGTCACTCAGTCAAGCCTCACGACGCGTGTGCACACAATAACTGACAGGGAGCTGTTAGTGGACACTCACTGTCTGCTAGCAACTCCATGATCCCCTTATGGGATTAAAGTTAGCGCAGATTAGCCTAATTAGCAGCTAGTAATTCTGGACATAATGGATTTGAAACAGCGACTGTCCGTGACGGCTGCTCTCAGCGCAGCATAGTAGCTGTAACACTGACTAATGTTCATTAAACATTGTTAATTGCATATGTTAATGTTAGCATGTGTTCAGTTGATCAGTTGGTGTAACCTCAAGGTCATACTAAAAAATAAATACATTTCATACTTGATGTTGGTGATAACAACAAGAATATATGAACATGTGTATTAATGAATACAATTCATTCAGGTACACATCAGTATTTTGATAATATTTACATTGTGTGTGTGTGTGTGTGTGTGTGTGTCTCAGACAGTGATGGTCTGGGTATCAGTATTATAGGTATGGGTGCAGGAGCTGATATGGGTCTGGAGAAACTGGGGATCTTTGTTAAGACCGTCACAGAGGGCGGAGCTGCACAGAGAGACGGCAGGTACCGTGTCCACATGTCCTCTATGCGTCTGTCATATTTTCTGTCATATTTTTTAATATATACAATTCCAGTTTTAACAAAGGCTTTCCTAAAGCAGGTCTGCGGTTCTTAAATAGTGCATTTGTTGTGCATTTGTTGGGGACTATTTTCAGCTGTGGATTAATACACATTTCAAGACTCACTGTATTTTTTTTTTACTATACACGACCGGATTGCACAGTGGAATGCAGTTATACCCACTGCCGTGCTACAGACACGCACAGAAAAATGTATAGAAGATGAATCCGGTTGAAGACAATTCACCATTACAGCGATAGCACCTCACTTGTAAACCTGCATGTAGCACTGTGATTTATGTAATTTATAACAACCCAAACATCCCTGTTATATTTGTCGCGAAATGAACCGTGTCTGTTCAGTGCTCTATCTCTGCCTTTGTCGAACGTTGCTCTGTTCATTTTAACACATACAACACATTCTGTTTGCGTGTGTGCGTAGGATCCAGGTAAATGACCTGATAGTGGAGGTCGATGGGACCAGCCTGGTCGGCGTCACTCAGAGCCTCGCTGCCTCGGTCCTCCGCAACACCACCGGCACCGTCAGGTCTGACACACACACACACACACACACACACATGCTCTCTGTCAAACATACACACAGTTTATTAGAGCATTTTCTGATTTTTGCTTTTCACAGGTTGCTTATTTGGGGGGTTTGAGACTGTGTATTTCTTTTGCAGATTTGTGATAGAAATGAACATTTTCAGGTTTGCGGTTGGCATGGTGTGAATTTCTCAGATTTGTCATTGTGCCAGCGACTGATGGACTATGAATGGTTTCCAGGTTTGTGATTGGTCGGGAGAAGCCGGGGGAGCAGAGTGAAGTGGCTCAGCTGATCCAGCAGACCCTGGAACAGGAGAGATGGCAGAGGGAGATGATGGAGCAGCGCTACAAACAGTACATGGACGAAGATGAAGAGGTAACATGACTAACATATGCATACAGTACATTCCTCTGTGCATCCTTCACACTGCAGCAGCTTTGTCATTACAAGATATGGAAAAGTGAACGATCTGAGACACTCAAACGACCTCCCCAGGTGCTCCAAAGTGCATTTATAACGCTGAAGCCACATTTATTAACTTGGCACATCTTCAGCTAATGCTGCTTTGATGAAAGTTTGTAAGCTGCAGGAAATGAAAACAGAGAGAGAGAGAAGATGTGAGCGAGAAGGAGAGATGAGTGTGTGTGTGTGTGACAAAATGTCGTCTGTGTATCACCACGTGGCCTGTAGTTTCAAACTTAGTCCAGCTTCTCCACCTTGTGGTCAGAGAGGGTAACACACAGTTCAGTACTGCAACTATAGGCAGGTAGCTCCTCGTGTGCTTTGTAACACATCTGGAAATATAGGGGTTTCTAATGACAAAGAGGAGTTTATATTCTATGATTACACGTGTATTATTATAGTATTTTGTAAGGCTGGTTCTAATATCTTTTTAGGCAAAACAAATTCAATATATTGAAACAAAATTACTTCTCACCAGAATTACAAAGGTAGTATACAGCAAATGTTAAATACCCAGAAAATACTGCAGCGTATCTTGTCAATAATTTGTAGGTAGTAGTAGGTAATAAACCACACATATATACATTTTAAAGGGGTACTCCAGCTATTTAATATTACACTTATACTATAATGTTTGCAGACTTGTGAGAGGGAGGTTTCAAACAACGAAACATTGGTCCTGCAGTGTGCATCGGTGTGGCTCGTGATCGTTCTGTGCTGCAGACCAGACGAGCCAAAGAGACCACGTTCAGCAGCAGTCGCTCTGAATCGATGTAGCCTAATAATAAATGCGGTCAGAGAGCTAGCTTGTCTTTGTGTCAAAGCAGAAACGTGTAATCACAGCCGAAGATACAGTATGGTCCTTACATCAAAGAGCGATATATGAAGTACATTTTAGTTAATGCATTTTTGGCAGCAATAAAGTTGCTTTATGTGAAGCTAATTTGCTTTGTAATATAGACGAGGAGAAGAAGACAAATGATTAGCAGACTGTTATCGACTGTGTGACTCCTTTTAGTGGAAGACGGTTACAGGCAGTGAATGCATTCGATTTCAGAGAGTCGAGTCGGAACCATCAGACCGCCAGCAAGAGCTTGCTTCTTTCACTTAATTTGTAATTTCATACTTATGTGGTCTGCTCCAGGCTAGGTGCCATTCATACCACTTTATATGACACGTACTCCTCCAAATGAAATTATACAGCAAATTGTAAAGAGAGCAAGGAGCCGAAGTTCAGATGAGTCTGAACTTTGTTTGCTATCAATCACTGTGTTCTGCAAGTAACATTAAAAATGAATAAATAAATGTGTTGGGAACATTCTGGGAAATACGCTTATTTGCTTTCTTGATGCCACTCTCATGTCTGTGCTGTAAATATGAAGCTATTTCCGGCCTTGAGGCTAGGCTAAGCTAAGCTAGAACACACGCAACATGTATAAAGTATTAACAAATGTAATATTTGTCATTTTGTCTCTCCCCATCTCGCCATTTACCTGCAGACAGGTGAATACGCAACAGACGAGGAGGAGGAGATGAGTCCAGTGTTTCCAAACTCCATTGAGGTTTTCGACCTGGCAGAGAACCAGGACGTGTTGTCCCCTGTGGAGCCGGACCCCGAGAAGCTGGCCCACAAATTCAAGGAGGTATAAGTGATTTTAGATCGTTTGGGTTCCCGAACGTATTCATTTCACTCATTATCTGTCCCCCACTTTTAGTAGGCTTTTGTGTGTTTTGGGGGGATGTTTACATCTTTGTCTTATACTCTTGTCAACCTGTCTGCAGCTCCAGATTAAACATGCAGTAACCCAGGCGGAGATCCAGCTGCTAAAGAGAAAGGTGAGACAACTTCACTTTCAGTCTCTTCTTAACATGCGGAACTGAAACACACACTGCAACGTCCAGGCTATACTGCAGTGGAGAATGTACACTAGCATAACATCAGGCTTTCCTTGCTGGCTGAACGATGACTTAACGCTGGCTCTACCTCCCACATACCACCTCATCCTGCCACACTCCCACCCCTTACCTCCAGCTGGCTCATGCGGAGCAGGATAGGTTGCGTTGGCGGATGGAGCGCGCTCAGTTGGAGCAAAACATCCGGGACAGTAAAGAGAGGATGGAGAAACTGGAGGGCTACTGGATGGAGGCACAGTCCCTGTGTAAGGTAATTTATGAGAGAATAAGCATTAAAAGCAAGGAGGCAACTATCAGCCATGAAAGGAAAGTATTTTGTGCCTCATAATTTAACAGCATAACGACAGTGTGTGTGTGTGTTTTCAGGCAGTGGATGAACACCTGAAGGAAACCCAGGCTCAGTACCAAACCCTGGAGAGGAAATACAGCAAAGCCAAGAGACTGATCAAAGAGTACCAGCAGAAGTAAGGAAGGAGGGACACATTCAAGGTCTGAGAGATGCAGGGAAAAACATCACAACTTTAATGTGTGTGTGTGTGTGTGCGTTGTAGGGAGATCGAGTACCTGAAGAAGGAGACAGCTCAGCGTCGGGCACAAGAAGAGAGTGAGGCTACACGCAAAGAGGAGGCGGACAACCTGCAGGAGAAGGTTAGTAAAATACACGTTAACCACACTGGTATCGAGTTCTCTGTCGGTGAGTCAGCAATTTTTTTCGGTCTATCTCAGTGTTCCTCCTCAAGCTAAGTTGCTGTAGTTTAGCTAAGACACCTGCAAACATAAAGCTGCATAGCTTTCTGATTTAGCCACGTTCCACTACACAAGTCGCATACTGTCAAAATGCTTTAGCTTACAGCTGCATAGTTAGCCTAAAGCTGACATTTGGATGTTTGACTGAGCCGTGGCTAAATGCTGCACGCAGAGACATGGTGAGTGTCAGGATCCCACACTGTTCCCCTTCTTCCTGCTGATGCCTCACGTCTGGATCTAGCTTTGTCTTCTTAAACGCTCAGTATTTGGGTTCGGCACCTTATAAAAGCTTAGTTCTGGGTTCTTCGCCCTGTTGGTAGTGCGTCCCACCACACAGCAGCTTTTAGGCCTGTTTCTGTTGTTTGCTAGCAGGCCGAAGTGACAAGGAGGCAGCACGCAGTACAAAGTCGCCTAATGCTTAAATGCGATCAAAATTCAAAACACATTTTTACTTGTACTGTTGTTTTCTGTATGGCAGTACAGCGGTATTCAGTGAGAAGGCACGAGGACGCAGAGGTGTTTCCTCAAACCCCAATGGGTTTTTATTTTTATTTAAAGAATTCACAAAAACAAACAATAATTCTGGGTCGACTAAACAGAACTAACAAATGAACAAAACGTGACAAACTAATCAACACTGACCTACCACACAAAGAACACCGGGGAACATATGTGCTGGGTGATCAGACCAGTTTACATGCGCGGGGGACTGCATAAAACATTTAACACGCCTGAGAAGAAACAAACAGCCGGGCCGGTCTCCTAACTGAAAACACTTTATTAATCAAAGCCAAAGTAATCTAAGTACTAAACTACATCAGCTTAAATCTACAAACGCCTATTTAAAGTAACCCCAATCTCCCCTTGAGGTGGTGGGTACTTAGTCCCACTTGGCACTTCATTTATCGCCGCTGCTTCCTGGAACACCATTCTTTTCGAAACGCGCCACGCATGACAAAAATAGAGCCTTTTGCTCGTGAAACAAAATTCGGTGTAGTTTAAATGTATTTAGTTATCCTCCTCTATGTTATTGTGTCCACAGATTACAGACCTGGAGACCAAAGTGGATGCCCTGAAGACCCCCAAACCCTCCTAGACTGCTGCTACTCTCTACCTCCTGTCTGTGACTGGAAGAGGAGAAGCTCTGCCTTGATTCTGACCCGGGCTGTATTTTATTCCAATCAACCGCACGGACAGGTAGTGGGGGGGGGGGGGGGGCAGAATAACAATTCCGTCATGGCTGTAAAAGAGAGGACGAAGAGGGCGACATACAAAGAGGACAAAAGCAACCTCTCATCTGACATCTTGCAGCGGCTTAGAGCTCTGTCAGTTAATAACCAATCCCAGAATGCTCCTTCTGTAATACCCAGAATCCTCCTCGTGTGTCTTCCTGGCAACCGGCTTGGCAATCAACACGGAAACCACATTCAACAACCTGTACTTTACTTATGATGATCAGTTTCGGCTTCTCCTCTCTTCAATAACAGTATATCACCAGGATTCTATTATTGATTCAAATTTATTAAATAAGAAAAAAAAACAAAGAAAGGCACTTTTATTAAACAGGCTCGTCACAAAGTGCTTTACAGAGTGGCAGAGGGCATAAATGCAGAATAAGAGTGAACAAGCGAGAACGGACAAAGGTCGTTCCTTTTTTCTTTCTTTGTTTTGTTCGGGACTGGACTGGATTGTTATGAAGAGGACACACGTGTTTTCTGTCGCATGGCAGTGATCATTCGAATCAGAAGCCACGCCGAGAAACAGCCACCTAATTTTTCACCTCAAGACGCAACACGAATTCTGACGTGGCACCACAGTGGTAACACACCGCAAGGACTAACTTTGAAAAGGAAATAGCCACCGCCTGCTGATAGTTAAGTAATAAAAAAAACTAAGATGGCCAACAAATTTCTGACCAGTGACAAAAACTGTGAAATAACTCTCTGCAAGCGATGGAAGGAATCGGGCAGAAGCGTGCATTTCAGGTCTGAACTGTGGTGGCATACTGTTTGTATATATTCTATACATGTATTTAAAAGTGTTTAAATGGCTTAAGCAATGAAGTGGGTCTGATATCCGAGTGAATGACGACGTGCTGCTGTGGAGGGTGAGACGGTTCAGTAGTCCAGATTCGGTCCGTTTCATCTCTTTTCTAGCAACATCACTGGCAAACAGGGTGTGAATTGTCTACTATGTGCTTGTAGAGCGTCTAATTGTGTACACATTTGTTGGTGTTTACTACAGTATCTGTGGGTTTACATGCACACCAACATCCTGTTATTCAGGATAGTCATGTGCTATGTTCTTTCTTGAGTCGGCGCAGGATTATCAGAAGTCCACTTGCTTGCTGCACAGTTTCATGCACTCAGGCTACCTGGTAAATGAGAATATTCAGGTAATTCCTATATTCAGAAACAGCTGATCTGCACCACAGGATCTGAGGTGCACTTTAGCGTCAGTTGTTCAAACATTTCTTGAAGGCAGAACCGCTTTAGAAATAATCTCAGTAGTTGAAGCAGGAATTCCTGGCTGATACTGGGATTTTGAGGCGGATATTGATATTAGAGAGTTTAATAAAATGTGTTAGCAAAATATTGGACAGTAGTATTTTTTTTAAATGTATTTATTTATTAACTAAAACAAGTATTTCTATTAAAGGCACTTAAATTTGGTTATTAAAGAATTGTACTGAGTAGTTGAAAAATAGATTTTTTTTGTGTGTCTGGCAGACAAGCTGTGGTAGCACTGTTTCCAAATGACCTCAAACATTGTTTTGGAATTTCTGAACCATTTCCTCTTAACAGCTAAAATCAACCAATAATCTCGACCTCTACAGAAGCAAAGAAAGGCCATAATAATTGCATTTCTTTTTTTCATGATGCACTTCAGTGTCTGAATGCAACCGATCTCATTTAAATAACACTTTAAATCAAGTTTTAAAATTGTACAACTTGAAATGACCTACTGTAAAGTTCAGAGAGGGGACTTTAGACCACATGGAGTCAGAGAAATGGTTTTCAAAATAAAATATTTCAGTGGTATAAATTTTAACATTATGTATTCACTGCTGGTTAAATTTCAAAATTGGCTAAAGTTATTATGGCCTTTCTTTGCTTCCATATTGTCCTGCCAGTGTATCAGTCAGGCTCTAATAGCTACTTATCCTTTCCGAACATTTAAGTCCTGTATCTATCCATACATATAATGCAAATTTAGCCTAATGACATCCTCAGTCGTCATGAATGACCAAAATAAGTACGTTGTTGCCAATTATGTTTCTTATTGAAATTTCAATCCGCATGTTTCTTTTCTAATCAGCCAACTAAGCCTTGTTATGCTAACGTAGCCGGAGAGATTTGCCTCTGAGAAATGTTTGTGAAACCAGACCTTGACGTGGACACGAGCTGCAGTGTTGTTCAGAAAACATGTGTGCATGTAAACACACCCCACATCTCTTGTATTAGGAGAAGAGTAGAAGGTGCCAGTGCCAGTATTATGACTTTAGAAAGTGAACTCAAGTTAGTGATACATGCCTGACATAGTCCAAATATGGGTTGAATACAGAAGTGTTGTTGTGCTCAGTAAAGGTCCCATCATGGTCAGGAACCCGAGAATCACTGGAGGGGCATCAATCAGAGTTTCCTCTTCGGTCGTAACAGTCGGATGAGTTGCAAGCAGTTTTAAAATACTCGTCAGAAAGAAAGTTGTTCGAAGTACTTGCACTTGAAGCAACCACAGAAGAGTATTGCCTGACGAACAATAAGTGTGCTTGACAAATCTTGAAAATATATTTTACCAGAGTTGGGAGTTGGAGTCACTTACTGCGGATTGTCTTAAGAGTTTTCGAAAGCAATTAATGAATAACAATGTAAATCGGCTGTTAAGGATTGAACCTGTGACACTGTGGTTACAGTATAGTCTCTGTCTATTCAGTATGATTCGTTTCTGATTTGACTTTTATCCAGTGTTTGATGATGACTGATGTTCCAAATATGAGGTTCGTGTACTTGTGGATGATACAATGGTACTCGGTAAGACAGTGTTCCAACACAAGTAACTTATAACCAGCGAAACATTGGGGAAGACGTGTGTTTTCCCGCTCTAATGTCACATTCAAAACACTGAATCAGAAAAAGAATCTGGCTACTTAAGTTCTTATCAATAATATCAACCATTTATGATTTGGACTTTCCCCCCCCGTTGTAAGATATAGAGAAGCCAAAATCATTTGGCGCTTTATGATCATGGAGTTGAACAGTCTGGCACGTTGGCGAATATCACAAAAACAAAAGCATGTCGTGTAATTCATTAAAAGGTTTTTTGCCACGCTAGCAGCCGAAATTTCTCACTTCTCCAGCGAAATGTCTCAACGGCTTCTAGACGGATTGCCATGAAGTTTGGGCCTCACTTTGTAGAGCCCTTGTCTTCCCTCTCGCGCCATCATCTGGTCAAACTTTTAATTTGTCAAATACTTTGGTTTACAAGCAAACAAATGACAATTCCATTGGCCCCAACGGTACTATGTATTTAGTGCTAATTAGCATGCTAACATGCTGAACTTACATGGTCAATTTTATACCTGCTGAACACCCGCAGGTTAACATTGTCATTGTTAGCATTAGCATTTAACACAAAGGCCAGAATAGAGCCACTAGTGTGGCTGTATACTCTTAGTCTTGCTAATATTGAAAATATTTAGTTTGTCACTTTATGACTGCAAAATAATGTTCACAAATATGTGAATAAACCAATTCTAATGTTGCATTTTGGAGCTTAGGGATTGCTAATGGTTGCTCATAGAAGCATGTCACACAGGCACAAGAGCAGAGGAGGCCAGCTTCTTCTGGTTCAGTGTTAGATGGTGACATGCCTTTTTAAAATAAAAGGTATTTGCTCTCGAAACCTGTTTTGCGCTGACCAATCTGTCCCCGTATACTTCAGACCCACTCAAATGGCAAGTCCCCCGTGTGAGCTGAAGCTCGAAGCGTACCGGCTCCCGACCTTGACCTCTGACCTACTGTAAATGATTTATATTCGCTTTTCAATGACTCATGGGTGCAACGTTTTTTATATAAATGTCATGAATTATTTAGTCACAAACTGGAATCTGAGAAATTTTAACCAACCGACAGGTAGTTTTTTTTTTTTTTGGGTGGGGGGGGTGTTCGTACGTTCGTGCTGCTCTGTCTCTCTCGTGCTCCGGATGTATGGTGAGACATGTCATGTTGTGCTATACGGCAACCGAACACCCGCAGCAACTGTTTGAATGATTATTGATTAGATATCATGATATAATTGTGTTTGAACTGGACAAACTCACAGTATATAAGTTTGATGTTTTCATAGAAGATAAAATTTTTTATTTTTTTTTTAAAAAGACACCCAAGTATTTGTGGAAAACTTGCAGTATATTTTACATTGTAGTCCTATTGGACAGGAACAAGGGAGATAGTGAAGATTTTTAAAGGAATGGAAATCAGCCATAAGCAACTCACTTGAGTATTTTTATTTCGGAAGTTGTTTTTTTTAAAGTTTTTTTTTTCTTTAGCACAGTTTCATCTCGAATCAATGTGAGCTGTGCAATGGCTGTTCTGTCACCAAACCGAGTCCTGGTCACTTTGGGTTTAAACACTGCAAGTGATCACTTTGCCTTGTTATGACTTGTTCTTATTAGTTACCATGCTGCTTTTGCCTTTTACGAAGCCTTCAGGTGTGTGCTAGCTGTGCAGTAGCTGACTATCACAGTTGTTACCAATCATGTCTGTCTGCCCATCACTCATGCCTGCATTAAAAGAAACAAAATAAGCGTGGCGTTGCCAGTGTTTAAAGAGTGTTTGCCATGTTGGATGACGGGCAGATTGTAGCTCTACAGCGTTTAACTGTTGCTACAGATTGTAGACAGATTGATGCCTTTCTCCACGACAGTGTTTTGTCAGTATTCCTCATATTTTAAATCATCATCAAACCCAATCCCCTGCTTCACGTTCTGGGAACTGACCTTCAAATCTATTTTTCCCCACACCGGTGGCCTCTGAGCAGCTCTGCTGGAGCGGTTTAGTGCCTTGCTTAAGGGTTAGGAGTAACGGGAGTTGAGAGTGGGGGAGAGCAAGTGGGCCAGGAGTTTAAAGGCAACTTTGCAATGCATTGGTCAGACCTCAAGGACACGCGCAATGTGTTTTTGGTGAGTAACGCCGAATGTGAACGGAGAAACTCCGCGGGCCACCTTGAAGCAATCTTTGACACGCAGACTGGATGATGATTCACCGTGTGGACAAGATCCAAGCAGTGTGCACTGTGCGAAGGGCGTCTTAGCCTGCCCGCCAGTCTAGTTTGACCTTGACTTCATGCGTTGACCATTCCTGATGTCCTGAAAAGGAAAACTACCTGGACAACTGGCCAATTCTGTCCTGTAAGCATTAGCAACCAATCCTTAAACACTGTACAGCCAGAGCCGATAGAACTAGTAGACGATATGCCTGTTACGTAGATCAAGTATAAGCTTGTGCTCGTGTAACGCAACTTTTTTAAGAAACTGGAGGGAAAATACTGGGAAAATGCAAACAAAAGCACTACAGGAAACGTGGTTGTTTTTAAAATATTTAATTTTTTTTGTTGGAAGTTTCCATCTGCTTTGTTCTATTATCACTCCAGTACCCAAATGTCACATGTTTTTTTTTTTTTTAACAATATTAACACTTGGCTTGACTTCTTCAAATACAACAATGAACGTAGAGAGATGTCATGTGGTAGATGAGTGGCCATTGGACAGAGCGGTGCCAAACCGTGTGAATAGGACAATCTGACCTTTTTGAGTGTGTCTTGGGTCTGAAATGGATTTCCTTCTCTGCCTTGTTCTGTTCATTAGTTGATGCCACCATGTTTGTCTGAACCAATACCTGTTTAGCATTAATAAATAAACATAAAATATGTTGAGCAACAGACAACTCATTTACTACGCTCCTGCTTTGGATGTGTGTGTTTACTGTCCTGTACCATAAATGAAGGTAAACTACTTAAAAAAAACAGGCCCCCGCCAAAGTCCACGAGACAAATCTGAGGGCTCGTGAGATTATTGGGAGAGGAAAAGCAATGTTCTGCTGCTCAAATTTGTATTTCTTTTTTTCTTTTCTTTAATCTTTGCTACCACTGGTTTAATCTTTAAGAATATGCTGTATATTATACGTGTTTGTATCTTCGGGGCAGCCGTGGCTCAGGAGGTGGAGCGGGTCGTCCATTAATCCCAGGTATGGCATTCGATCCCCGGCTCCTCCTGTCCGCATGTCGAAGTGGACCCTGAGGTGGAGGTCAGCACCTTGCATGGCAGCTCTGTCGCCATCGGTAAAAGCACTTAAGGTACTGTTGAGAAAGCACTCTATAAGTGAAGTCCATTTATACATTTATCATTTGTATACAAAGATTAATGTAAAATCTGAATAGCGAAAAGGTAACCAGTAGCTACAGCTGTCAGATTAACGTAAAGTAAAAGTAGTAGCCTCAAATGTTCCCCTCAGCATGAATTGTATCTTCCCATTACTTTTAATGAGCTCCAATACCTACCTGCAAAACTAATGACATTCCCATCAGCCTCAGCTGTGCTGTTGTATGTTATCAAGTGTAACCATGCTAACAAAGATGACCATGGTAAACGTCCGACCTGTTAAAACATCAGCATGTTAGCTTGCAAGAAATACAACTATGAAGTTACAAAACACCACAAAACTCGGCACTCTTCACTTTCATAGGTCATATTTATTCATATTTAGTGCTGAAAATAAATACAAAACATTTTTGGAACATATCTGGTAAAGTGACAAAGACCTGCTTCAGTCAAGTTTTGCTCATCAGAAAATGTCTCAAATGCACTTTTCCAGCGTTGGCTGCGGTTTGGAACTTTTCTTTTTTTTTTTTAAAACTCAGGTAGAATGTGTTTAAGCAAACTTCATCAAGCTCTTTCACAATGATTCCAGGATCAAGGATTTATTCAGCCATTTCCAAATGATTAAGAACAACCTTCCACTTCTAACCAGAGAGTAAAACTGCAGTGACTTCAGATCTGGAACTGGTAGTTTGAGGAAACGGGTTTATTTGTGAGCGTCTTCAATCCAGAGCTCTCCCAGCTGGAAAGGGAGCTGCTTATTTGTGGCATGAACAAATATAAAATATGAGCAGGCATTGAAACGATGGCACAGTGTTAAATGGATGACTCATGGATACATATTTCACTAGTGCACTGCCATAAAGTGTTTATGAGAAAATATTTCCTGTATTACTTCCAGTACAACTTTAGCAATTTGTCGATTTGACACCGGATTAGCAACTGAGTGCTATGGCAACCAGGAGTCTGAACTAACTATTAGTAGGACATTCACACACAACATAAATAAACAAAAATCTGATGCTCTACACTAGTGAAGTATAGCTGGGGACCTGCGTATACCTGGATTAATCACAAGGGCCATGAGGAGTTAGCTCTGTTAGTGGAGACACAGTTGTGCATCGGAGGAGTGAAGGCCTGTTGTCTGTCCTGTAGAAGGCACTGGCACTCTGTCTGACACTACTAGTAAAAGGAGATTGTACTGCAAGACACATTCAATGTTAACACACGTCATGACCTAACACTAAGATTTAACATCAACGTGGATTCTATGGAAACACATAATGTAGACGAGAGGCGAGTGGAGACGGTACTCAGAAACAGAGGTGGGTTAAAAACAAAAACTGAGGTGTGTATTGTTTGACGAGAGGGAAGCCGTCGCAGAGATGAGCAGCAGTCCAGTGTGTGTGTGTGTGTGTGTGGTTTCACTTAAGAAATGAGACCAATTTGAGGAAGTGTGTGTTCAGTCATCTTCTATGTCAAGCTGCACACAAAGGAAATGGTTAACATTTATATTTTATGTTATGATAAAAGCAGGAAATGGATATATGTGTGTATGTAGCAATTTCAGTGTTTAACATTCATATGAAAATGTGTGTGTGTGTGTGTGTGTGTGTGAAGCTGCTCAGTCATCCACTCCTATGTTGCGGAACAGGTAGGACATGGACTCTCCGTTGTGGATGCGGCGGATGGCCTCCGACAGGATCATGCTGATGTCCACTGTTTTGATCTTTGGACACTGGAGCTTCTGGAGCTCGTGGGGAATCGTGTTGGTCACCACCACCTGGGGGGGGGGGGGGGTGTGTGGGTTGAGATTAGATGTAAGGGGGGTAGTACTGTATGCAGGGTTCCCACACATTTTTTTACCAATGAATTTTCAAAACCTTTACATTATGTATATTTATGTAGTTTCAAATAGGCCTCTACAGCCTTCATAGGGCTTACAATGAGGCTCTTACTCCAGTGTGCTCTGCCATAGGACAGACATCTTTGAGGATTAGAAAGCTGCTGGCGCTTGCTACCTTCACTTGCGCGTTCCCACTGCCAACTAGCTGCACACGCCGATGTGCATCACGTGATGCAGGCACAGCACTACATTTTAGACATGTTTTGGGATTTGTATGAACATATTTGAAACAATATACATGTATATTCAAAACATTCTGCTCAATCCAAACCATTTCCAGGCCTGGAATTTTTCTTCTAATTTCATAACTATTCCACAAATTTCATGACCGTGGGAACCCTGTGTACGACACCAGAATATTGTCAGTATTTTGAAGGACATATTTCAAAGCATACGCTCACCTCGTCGATAGCCGACTCCTCTATGAACCTGGGGGCCTCACAGGAGAGGATGCCGTGCGTTGCCATGACGAAGATCTTGTAGGCCCCTCTCTCTTTCAGTGTCTCCGCTGCTGCCACAAAACTGTCGACGTCGTCGATGATGTCATCCTAGGGGACAAACCGACAGACCTGTCTCAAACGAGCCAATCAACTCTCAGCATTCAACCTGTAAAAATTGCATTTACATACAACACATACATTTAGAACGTGTACGATACAAGAGAATTGATGCAGGGTTCGTGTAGCTTAACCTAAACCAAAACCTTCCAGACTCTCTAAATCTAAATTGTTACTATGAACGCCAGGAAATTTAATTTAATTTCAAACATGAACACCAGATTTCCAACCAGATGATGTTGGAAATCAAGCATTTTTGTATGAACCCTGTTGATGAGACCTAAGAGGTCCCTCAAGTGCACGCCGCGTTTTTTTCTAAAGCATCTTCAGACATATTTGATGAACTCTCAGTTGAATTTATAACATTTCCAATTGTCTGGATTTCTCCATGTATCTGAGGCTCTGAGAGATTGGAGCTGACAAATCCCAGACTGATCCACAGTCAGTGAACAGCAGCCGATAAAGGCGCAATAAAATGAGGTATGCGAGTTTCTTTCTTATAATGGATGTTAAATTATGAAACGGACATTGGAGCTCTGTCAATCATTTAACTGTCACTCATTGTGTGCTTTATTGTTCATGCCACGCCGACCACTTCACAGTCCAGCTGCTCGTAAGGCAACAGCTACTGCAAAATACTGTAAAAGAATAAGTGATTCCTCCATCTGTTACATAATGTGACTTTAAATGGAGTGAAGTACAACATTGGAAATAAAAAAAAATTTGGTAAAATGACTCATTTATAAAACTACTCAAAGGATAATTGCCACCCTGAAAAAACACCAGCAAGAGTAACTAATTTGTCACTTCCACCCATAATGATTACATATACAGCAAAGGTGTATCCACACAGCAAACCCACGCTTTAAACGCCACAATAACGTGCTGGAACCAATCGAACTCTCTGCTCTCACCACTATGATGGCGATGCGTCCTCCTACGTCTCCTACCACAGTGATGGGAGGCTTCTCTTTGGGGATCAACACTGGAGACAGAAACAAAGAGACATAGTGAGGACTGCTGTATTTTAACTCGTATTATTAAGAGGCAACACTTCCCTGTGCCGTGTATGGTTATTTGCAGTGGCGGAGCAAAAATCAGTGTGTGAGCATCTGTACATCTACTTACACAGAGAATATTTGGTGTTGGTGTGTGTATGTGTGTGTGTATGTGTGTGTGCTTGCATTACATGGTATTTCCATGCTGGGGTGAATGGCTCCGGTGGTCTTGACGGTGGGTGGGGAGTGCCGGCCGTCTACCTGGTCTGACTCTGCGTCCTGAGCTTCACCGTGAATCACTGCTATACCCAGGCGCAGCCGCTCAGCAAATGACTGAGCCCTGCAAACACGCAGAGTTTATATCTACTTACTATGCCCCTTCATCTGAAACATTAAGGGTTAAGAAGAAGTGGTACCTTAAGTAGGAAAGCAAAAAATACACATAAATACAGTCACTGTATAAAATTGTTCTGGTGGCTCCGCCTGGTGGTAGAATCAGAAAAGGCACTGTGGCAGACAGCTGTGCGCGCTGCTAAATAAATGCAATTTTGGACCTTTAACTTCCTCAGGGGAACAAAATTGGTGTATGGGAGAACAACATAGCTTCATGACAACATACGAGTTAACACTACAGCACAGTGATTTACAGCTGTGCAGCTCAGTGCAGTTGAAGGTGATTTCGTGAACCCAGCGTGTAAACATCACTTATGAAACGAGACCAATTTGAGGACGTGTGTATTCAGTCATCTGCTATGTTAATCTGCACGCAAAGGAAATGGTTAACGTTTATATTTTATGTTATGATAAAAGCAGGAAATGGATATATGTGTGCAGCTCAGTGCAGTTGAAGGTCATTTCATGAACCCAGCGAGTAAACGGAGCCTTACCTCTTGGCAGAGGCTGGGGATTTGGCCACGATCACAGCATTTCTGTAGTCAGGGATCTGGAGGTTCGTGTAAAATAAAGACACAAATTAATTGACAGGTTTGCTATGATTGACAGTTTGCT
>JAVQJF010029918.1:0-56425 GCA_036023855.1 Gadopsis marmoratus | reverse complement strand
TCTCTCTCTCGCTCTGTCCCCCCAACCACCATGAGTCTGGTTCTGCTCGAGGTTTCTTCCTGTAGAAAGGGAGTTTTTCTTCGCCACTGTCGCCAAGTGCTGCTCATGGTGGGAATTTTTGGGTCTCTGTAAATAAAAAAGTATATAAACAAAATTGTATGTATGTGTGTGTGTGTGTGTATATATATATATATAGAAACTGAATTGAAATGATGAATATAGTTACCAGTTCCATGTGTTGCTGTTAAGCTTATAGGTTTTGATTGTTTTAAGTTTTGTGTTCTTTTCCTCCGCGTGTGATAAATAAAGTCGTGTTAAATTTAAATAAACCTTTATTAACTTTTATTGTGGTCCGTCCACCTTTAGTTCACCTTCCACCTTCAGATGTCGACAGCCAAGAGATACCTGTATTCTATGTGTATATTAAGAGATACTTTTAGCATATTTTATGTTTAATCATCCACCACTTAGTTTTTTTAAAAGTTAGAATTTTTCAGTAATTTATAATAAAACTTTGAACAGATTTACTTTGCATAAATAATAATTGCAGTACTGCAATACTGTATTAGCTTTAAGGTTATGCGTGAACTTGAAAGAATAATTGCCTCAAAGCCTCACCTACGAGCTGCTGTCATACGCTGAGTAGCAGATGTGTTCAAAGTTTGTAATACTGAATGAGGAACATGCACAACACAAAGATGACCCACATGATTGTTGTTTTGACGACAAAAACGTTTGGGACTTCAGCAAGGTCTGATGGGGGCCCGTGCTGCACAGCTTGAGGTGATTGTTGCATTACAAAAGTACTTTTTGGCAACAAAATGTTGTCATGCAGATCTTCACCCACGTTTGTTGCATTTTGTGATGGAGAGTCTGTTACAGTTTCTCGCAAAGCCTTGCATCTGTCCACCAATTTGCCTATTTGTTTTAGTTCGCATCCTGGTGGATGTGAATTGTTTATCTGGAACACTTTACTCTGCAAATGTGTTCATTTGATTGTTAAAGCACATCCCTGTGGACCCACACACAAAATCTGCTCATTACTCAATTCATCTTCAGTGTTTAGAGACGGATCAGCCAATCACTTACACTCCTCTGAAGGATTAGATGCTGCTGTACAATGGCACTGCAAGACAGGTCTCATTGCAGACATCGAAGATGCACATGCTGGTGATGTTTTAGCAATATTTTGTATGTTTGAAGCAGTGAATATGTATGTCATTTCAAAATTTGGCAATGTCCAGCAGTGCAGAACATCACTGGTAGACTGTAAAAATGCAAAAGCTTGTAATTCTCTGTCATCAGAAAGAGTTAAATACAATCCATCTGGGGTACAATGAATAGTAGCACATAATTCGCAGCATGATAACATCACATCAGTATCAACACAACAGTTGCAGCACTGGTGCCTCATTCAGCAATAAATACTGCTGTTCTCTGGGATCTCACTCTTTTTCTTTTGACTTTTTTACTTACAAAATAGTTTTTTGTCATTAGTGTACACTTTATGCATTTCTCTCTGGACTCTCTGACATTTGTTTTGATGAGTCCGGACGTATAGTACAGAGAGAGAGAGAGAGAGAGAGAGTGAGCCATGTGACTCTTCTGCGATTAACACCAATATTGAAGATATCCGTAGTCCTTCTTAGAGCATAGAAGGAGTGGCAGCATACACAAACGGCATCATTCTGTTAGGTATTTCTTCTGGTTTACGCCCTTTTCTTCCACATGGAACCACCAGAAAGTGCTAGTATTAGAGTTACTGCCATGCCAACCCCCCTCACCTGAAATACTGCCTTCAACCGTCCATCTCTCTTTCTCTACATGTGACACATCTAAACCATATTAGGTCACTTTAGAGGTAGAACATCTCTTCCAGGGTAATATTGTGGAAGAGGATCTGTTCCAGTAATTAGCATCTTGCTTTGTGTGCAGGGTCATAGTAGTTTAAACCTTTAAGGTAGCAGGCTGTGGAGTGAGTGTGCAAAAGCAGGAGTCTCATTAGCAGTTACCTCCTCGAGAATCTTTTAACTGCACTTAAGTATAGCTGCTTCTAAGATCTATACTGAGGCTTTCTGTTATCTTTGTAGGATGAAGAATGCGAGATGCTAGTGGAGATTCCCAATTCCTGTGGCTAAAATGGAAAGGCACTGTGTGTGTGTGTGTGTGTGTGTATGTGTGTGTGTATTGTTGTTCCAATGGCTTGTGGCAAGGTATCTGGGCAGCAGGACTCATCACCACCATGTCCTGATTTAAATTTTTTGATGGTACCCTCTGACCGAGAGTTGGATGACCCTGTGGATATGCACAAGCGCTCCTCGCACATTCCAAATGTGAGTAGATAAAAAAGTAAATTACACCAGATGGTGTTGAGTAGTTTGATATGTGTTAGGAGGGATGCACGTGAATAAAAAATAAGAATTGAATTATATGTAATATACATATACAGTATTTTACCAAATGATTTGGACTTACTACAGTAATGCCATTTTTAATTCAATTCAAAACAATTTTATTTATATAGCGCTATATCATAACAGAGTTATCTCATAGCACTCGTTAATACAGAGCAGGTCTAGACCAGCTCTATATGTATAGACCCAACATTTCCACCATGAGTCATTTTCAGTCAGTTCATGGCCAAATGTGTTGTTAGTTAGGCTTGGAGTGCCTTATCTTATACTTATTTTTTTTTAAATACAACTTAATGTAAGCTATTTTAGTGACGTGTTTGTTGCTAGGGGGTTGCTCGGTGTGACTTCCGGGTCACGGGATATTGTTTTGGTTCCGGGTTTTAGCCGAAGGAAGTGCTGGCTGTAATGTGGAGCATTGAAGAAAAGTCTAACAGCAGTCTAACCGGATCTCAGAGTCTCCGTGTTTTTATTTTATTAGATCAGTGAGTATAGGCGCCTGTTTAAAACGCCCGGTCACATTAATTTAAGTCAAACAACTGCGTTGACAATGTGCCACAACACATACATTTAACAAATTTCTCCGTTTGTAAAGTCGCGGTGTTGTGACGTCATCACCAAGCGCCCTTAAGGTGACGCTTCGTGCATGCCGCCAGCAGGTCGAGCAAACCAGCAGGTATGAAATGTGACCGGTGTCATTACGGTGTTGGCACAATGACG
This sequence comes from Gadopsis marmoratus, assembly GCA_036023855.1. Classification (NCBI taxonomy): domain Eukaryota; kingdom Metazoa; phylum Chordata; class Actinopteri; order Centrarchiformes; family Percichthyidae; genus Gadopsis; species Gadopsis marmoratus. The sequence goes on along the minus strand of JAVQJF010029918.1, from coordinate 53,294 downwards.
CGTGGAACGTATGAACATGAGTCTATTTAGCGGCGTTTGGGTTTTTTTGTGGAGTGTAAGCGGTGTTGTCTTTAGCCAGGAAGCTAACGTTGCGCTGGTTACACATATTTACCGAGTTAGCTAGCTTCTTAGCCTTATAAACGGCATACAGTTTGGATGTATTTACGACCTGAACTGTCGTAAATATAATGCAAGAGATTTTTTTTTTTTTTACAGGCGAACAGTCACTCAACACTTAAACATAACTTTAGAGCCAAATCTGCGTAATGAGCTCGATGCTGCTGTTGTCTCAGTGTATCTGCATGTTTAACTAAACTTTGAACGCAATGTTAGACAGAAAATAACGTCCAAGAAAGTCGCCAGAATGAGTAGCCTTTCCAGAATTAACCTCAACTTTGAAGTCAACACGGAGGGAGGCTCTGTGCACAGCGCTGCATTTCCATGACAACCGGGGAAGATGGTGATTGCTTTTTCAGCTGCATTTTAAACTTGAGGGGGCCGATGCTGCTGCTGCTGCTGCCTCTTTAAGTGTATAGGTGTAGATGTGCGACATGCACGTAACGTGTTGTGTTGTTTCTGCAGGGTTAACGAGATGGATTTGCTCTGTGGTCCGTCGGCCTTGGGGGTGGCAGCAGGACTGGGCTGCGGGCTCTTCCTCGGCTGGCGCCTCCGGGCTCGCTGCGGCCCGACATCCACCAAGCTGGAGGCAGCGACGGGGAATGGCTCCGGCGAGGCAAGCGTGATGGGAGAAGGAGGCGAGTTCAAGATGGTACTGGTGGTCCGAAATGACCTGAAGATGGGCAAGGGGAAAGTCGCTGCCCAGTGCTCCCACGCTGCCGTGTCGGCGTACAAACAGGTTCAGCGCAGGAACCCCGAGCTGCTCCAGCAGTGGGAGTACTGCGGCCAGCCCAAGGTGGTGGTGAAGGCCCCCGACGAGGACACCCTGATCGAGCTGCTGGGTCGTGCCAAAGAAGTTGGGCTCCCCGTCAGCCTGATTCAGGACGCAGGAAGGACACAGATCGCACCCGGGTCGCGCACCGTGCTGGGTATCGGTCCAGGCCGGGCCGATCTGATCGACAGAGTCACTGGAGACTTGAAGCTGTATTGAGTCCCAGTTTGCGTCTGTAGGACTTGCGCACACACAATTGGATCTTTGTTGTTCAAACTGTTTGCAATGTAAACTAAGATGGGCTATGATGAGTTTCTATTTTTATACGACGATTGACTCAGTTCAAGTGTTTTGTTTTTCTTATTCCTATATCAGCTTGATGGGTGTTTCTTTACTGTGATAGTTGTTGCAAAAATACTATCTGCGTGTTCCAGTCCTCCCCAGTAACCAGTCTGCCAAAGGCCTGTGTCTGCAGAGGTGATGCTCAGAGGAAACGACTCGATCTCCTCAGGACCACAGCAGTAAGATGCCCAGAGGCATCTCAGTGAGCCATTAGTGGATTGCACCTGAGCTTTTCCTGCTATGAAACATATCAAATGTATTTCTGTTGAAAATGCTCTCAAAGTGACTTAAATATAAAAAAATAAACAAGAGTAGGCCTACTCTATTGAATTCTGAAATAAGATGTCATTTTTATACTGGCAAGTATCAAACACTTGAATACCACAGCTGTTGAATTTGATCTGACCTGATTTCATTATTAAACAATTAAGTATTTTCAATACTTTTCCTGCAACGTAATTGAAAATATTAACGCTTCCACCTAATCAGTGATAACCATGCTGTCTTGTGTGCACCTACTTTTATCTTAAAGACGAGCTATATGAAGTATGACTGGTAGCAACACTGATTACTAGTCTGCTTTACTTCCAGCGCCATCAGAGGGTGCTAGTACTACACCCGTCTGTATTAAGTGTCTTACACTACTGCTGTGGAACTGATCTGAACGTAGTACGATAGCAGACATTACCACGGTAGACAAAGTAACAGGAACATGTTAATCCACTCCAACACCAGATTATGACTAAAGCTTCATAGGAGTCTACTGCAGACACTCTTCTGAACTGTGTTAACAAGTTCGTCTTATTGTACCAGTCAGATTTCTGTGGCGTTCACCTCAACTGCAGCCTGTGCGAATTCAAATGTGCATTTCCTGCTTCGGTGAAGACTCCCAGGTCAGCGTTCACCTTTGCCCTGCAAGGTCAGCCAATAGAAACACTGATACTGTGCTTGGAAATGGAGGAGTCATTCTAGGAGTGTTATATTGTTTTGTACAGTATTACATTGCACTACAAACTACAGCATCCCTTGCGTACACTTTACTGCCTGTGATCGCTCGGCTCTGTAGTTACCAGAACCACTTCTCATTTTTGGGGGTGCTGAATGTGCAGCAATGTCATTGGCCGGAAGGCAAATGTGACCCGTACGTTTACGGTGTTCATGTCCAGCACATGATGGAATATGTAAGACACAATCAGACTGTTCTTGACAAACAAGAAGCCTTTATTTTTAAGTGGAAAACAAAACCGCAGTTTCATTCATGATGATCCTGATTATGCACAATCAAGTTATCTTAAGTGCACAATTTAAATCTAAGGTAATTTAGACAAGAATATAAGTTCCAAGGAGTTAATGATTGATATCCTGTATACACGCAAGCCTTTGATAAAAACTTCAAATTACCACACGTCCTGTGATATTTTTTCTGAATGGGATGAATGGGTCACCTCAAAAACGTTCAAGGCAACCCTCAACAGGACATGAGAATAATGTTTGAAAACATTTCCTGCACACCCAATAACAGTGACCTAAAATGAAATCCATCAGAAACAAACTGCAGAATAAAGAAGGGGCACAGGGCTAATTAGTCAAACACAAACAGGTCCGCAGTCCCTCCAAAGGTGGAATGGTTGCATGTTAGAGCAGTATTTAAAGCACATGGAAACGTCGTCTGAATGTTAATTTGTTTGGAGAGTTCTGCATAGGCTTAGCTGGAAAGAATCAAACTTTCCTGTAAATCGTATGTGAAATAATACTCTCTTGGGTTTTCTTCAAGAAACAGCCCTGAAGTGTGTCTATGTTGGGGCGGGGGACATGACTAGTAGAACGTAGTGTTTCAGGATTGTGATCATGGAAGCGGCAGTCTCATGTTCAAATACAGAAGAACATAGCATTTATGGTGTCTGAATATACAATAATTAAATGCATTTTACAGTTGGACAGAATAAGCTGCTCACACACATCAAAAGAAAGAGGTTCTACATTAATTTTCTCACTACAGAGTGCAAATCAGATGCTTCACAACAGACCATGGTTTTGTTTTTTTAAACTGAGAAGAGGACTAGCTCTTCCCACAATCCCCCATTGTACATAAACCATTACCCATTCAAATAAAATACACCAAAGAAAAATTAATCTAGTCAATATGGAATGTGAGAAAATGTATCTTTGTGATTAAATCTTTTTCTTTGACAACAGAAATAAAACTGGGTCCTTCATGAGTTTGAGAAAAAAAAAAAGGAAATGAAAGTTTGTCTGTATTCTCCCTCGCTCCTTGTAGAGGGCAGAGAGACAACAATGGTCTGGTGAAGGACTGTGGGAGATGGATGGATGGTAGCTCCAGCCTGCATGTGGAGAGAAGGGGGTGGGGGTCTTTACATGCTATAGCCGAAACCTGGCTGTGCTGCTGGCTGACTGTATCCTGCAGGCGCCTGGTAGCCGTAGCCGTAAGCTTGCTGAGGGGCCACAGGGACGCTGGGGCCTGCTGTCAGCATCAGCTGGGGTGTGCCTGCAAGACAGGTTTCAAACATGTAACTGGTCTGTTCCATTTTAAGCAGTCACAGTTCTGATGTAAAACCTGAATGATTGCTAGTACTGAATGATACAGTACTTCCTCATTGGTTTGTTGATCTTGTTTATTAGCTTTAGAAAGTTCTTATGTGGTGAACAATGAATGTAGTTCATTCATTCAGTTCTGCTGTGGGGCTAAAAGCAGCTGTTAAATCTAATGTCGCATTCTTCCGTGCACCAATCAGGATTTGAACGTTTGAATCAGAATCGGATTACAGTTGAAGGGTCATTGGGTCAATGAAATCTGATCCAACTACACCAACACAGGCCTAATGAAGCGGATTAGCTGAGTCTGTGTTTTAATTATTTAATTTTTTTTACTTTGGTTGTTGCTCATGAATTTTCAATGTCAGTGTCGTCCACAAGATTTAAAGACAAGTTTTATTAAATTCTAATATAAGATGTATGAAGCTCAATGGGCAAAGGGAATCCTTGATAATCTAGGCACAAAAGAGTGCCATGTGTGTCCTTTGCTTTTGACCACAGTGAAATGGACACTGATGCCATTAGGGGACTGTTACCATAAACGATGGGTTGTGTCTCTGTTGCCTGCTCCTCCTCTTTCCTTACGGACTCTGAGGTTTCTAGTTTATCTACCTGCAAGACAAAGAAATGACAGCATTTAGAACAAAGCCACTTAATGAATAAACGTTAACTTAGAATCTAAAAACAGTTACATATATTCGTTAACTAATCTGTTACAGCTTTTCTGACAAGGATGCTCATGTGGGCCACCACTCGAAGAAAATTTCACCCAGTAGTGGAGAAACAAAACCCAACTGTCGGGAACTAAAGATTGTCCTTCACTCCTTTCTTGTGCCTAAAATTCAGAGTACAGAAGACCAACTAATAATGTTACGTAACTGTCCAGAGTGGCCTGCCTGACAGTAACAATAAAAGCAGCCAATTCTTCACAAAAAGTAACAAATACACAAACAAAAAATAAAAATAAGAGCTTCTTCAGGCAGCAAGTCAGATGCAGCAATAAGCAAAATGTACATATCAGGGTCTCAGGGGAAAGCAGCAGCACCTGGATGCAGGTTATTTCTACAAAGTAAGGGCTTGCTCAGCAGCAGACGTCCACATCGTGAACACTGATCATTCAGTTTCTCCATGCCTCTTGAGAAAAACAGTGGCTCTTTCATTTAAGTCCTCTGCACACATTCTCAACAAGCTGAAGCTTCACTGTAAACAGAAACAGCCACATGCTCTCTGAGTTACTGGCTGCAGCACTGAGATGCAGTTTGGTGGGGGGGGGGGCAGGCGTGAGTATCAGGCCGGGGGCTCCCTACAGTTCAAGGCTTTAATCTACAGGAAGCTAGGCACAACCAGCACAACAGCCTTTTAAAACACATACAGCTTCACATTGTGCAGTGGCTGTATCTGGGAGGAACTGCACTTTTCCAATGTCTCCACTGTGTGATCACCAGTGGAAAATAAAGCAATGGACATTTTTTGGGATTCAAAAAGGTAAAACATATTTCAACCACGATTAAAGCTATTGTGTACAGTGCATTTTCTCCAACAAATCCCCCTGGGTAGACAATGTTTTATTTATTTTTTAAACTTCCAGTTTAATCTCTTCCAGTCTGCTGCTGGTTCATAGTTCTTTAAAACGGGGGGGCGGGGCGCAAACTAAGGACCCTTAACAACTGGCGCAACATGCATCTTATGTTTAGATCATCTATATATAGAGTTAACTGCGTTGCATTTTTACTCAGAGATTCATGGGATTTTGTGTCATCTTTTATCTCCGACTTGTTCCTTGTCCACAAGAATGATTTATTGCTATCCCGCCTTGAAGCCAATTTGATTTGCATGTGTTTCTTGACTTGATTATATACAATCAGCAGATTTTTTTCTGATGGCAGGTTAATGACAATGTAGCAAATACAAAATCTCCAGTCCTGTATTCTTGTAGAAGACATCTACAGTTTAATTTCCTCTGACCTTTTATTAACTACAAAGCTATAAAAGTTCCCCAACAACTATAATGTCTGCTTGACAGATGGCTCAGTGACCGTGTTGAAGTGCAAGTGGAGCTAAAACCATGCACACTCTCAAGGCCGCAGTCTTCCGAGCTCAATACTTTGAGATCAAAAACAGCATTTAGCTTTCACCTGTTCCTTTACTGCATCAACCTGGAAGAGAAGAGGTGCAGCATAGAAGAAGACCATTACAAATATTTCCCTGTAAAGAAATGTTTGCCTATGAAACAGATGGTGTTATTGCAGTTGTGACTATCTGGTTTAGGGATCAGAATCAAAAAACCCCAAGGACCAGAAAAGGAAGAGAGGATAATAATGTGATTCATATCCAGTCATTTTGTGGTTTGAAATATTGGTAAAAAAAAACAAAAGTCAAACACAGACTTAAACACAGAATGGATTAAGAATATTAATCAGCATCTCTATTCCTGATCTGGTTTAGATTACTTGCCTACGGTCACAAAGCCCCACTAAAGTAACCTGCATGAATCTGTATAAAACAAACTAAACTAAAACATTGTGTGTCTAGTATTCACATTTGTTGCACAGCTGTATGGCCTTAAATCAAAAACCTGCGGCCTGGAAAGAGCCGACCCACCTTGCTGAGGTACTCCCTCATGACCTGAATGAAGTATGGCATAGAAAAGTCCATGATGTTGTGCCTCCAGGCGGTCTCCAGCACCACGTCAGGCCGCAGCAGGTCATAGCAGGTGAACAGGCAGGCTGCGAAACACTCTCTCTTGTTCTCCTGTAGGAACCAGGACAGCAGCTCCTCTGCCAGCTCAGTGTCCTTGGACTCTGACGCATACTGCATGGCATCCTGCAGGGGAGACAGGGCACAGACAGGGTTCAGGAATGGTCTAAGCCCATCTAGACAGTGTACCAGAAACATGAAAGTAAAGGTGAATCTTTGGGCAGAAAAAAAAAAAAAAAAGCACCTTATAGAGCTTGTCCTTCTTGCAGAGCTCCACACTCTGTTTCCAGCGGTTGTTGCCCTTGAAGAGGTAAGCAGCGATTCTCCTGAACTCAATCAGCTCGTGCCTCTCCAAGCGCTGGGCCAGTGAGATGTTGTCAAAGTTGTCATAGGCATCAATTGATGTCCTCAGTGCCTAGCATGAGTGGGACAAAAGAAGTGGAGAATATTAAATCAAATAATAATAACATTGATGGAATAAAATCTTTTTAACTAAATACAGCAGCACTGGCAAAGGCTATCTCACCTGATAGTCCTCCTCTATGATGAAGAGGTTGTTAAGTGCTTCATTGACTGATTTGTTGTTGTGACTCTGTACTGACCGCAGGTAGGGTTTGACCAGAGGCAGCTGTTTCACCTGTGAACACACATGTACAGTTCATCATCCTACTAACCAAGTTTCCATCCAAATTTAGCCCAAATATGAACCGACTTTCCAAAACGTCTGCAAAAGATATGCAAATTCAAGCATTATCCCATCCACTACTGTTATGCAAGTATTAGAATCTGGGTGCAAGATAAACAATTAGTTACGCTTATTTCCCAGTGAGGGGGACAGTCTCCTTATTGGACTACACAGATCTGATGTTTTGTTGATTTCTTTGTTCATTTCTAGTGTTTCCACTCAGGTTTTTAAAGTGCAAATTCAATATACGGCTAAAAAGGAGGATGTGAACGCAAATTATTTCAACAAACAAGAAGAAATTCCTATTGCACTCCTTCACTATGATAATGAGAGATTAAAGTGTACCTTGCTGAAGAAGTTGACAGCGCGAGAGTGGTCCAGTCTGGGGGAAAGCACTATGAGCAAATCATTCAGTAACAAGGGCTTGAACTCCAGATAGAACTGGATGGCTTTGTAGTACAGCTCCACGTTGGCCACCTACACAGGGTGCAGAGAGAAAGACAATCAGCATTAGCATAAACACTGGACCATGGAATGTTGTGCAATATGAGGCATAATGATTATAATGTTACAATACTGTAGTACAAAAGTAAATCACAATTTGAGACAATAATAAAGATGATTTTAGGTGATACCCAAAAGAGATCGCAGCAGAGTAAAAGCTCCATCATAGGTTTGACATCACCTTAGGGCAGTGGTTCCCAAACTTTTTTGTTGCAGAGCCCCCCTTTTGGAGATACAATTATTTCCATGCTAGCGGTGAAAAGTTGTGCGTGCATTGTTTACATTTTTAAGCAGCCCTCCTCTGTGGCGTTTCTAAGGTGGTTGGTGGTAAAATTAGCGCCATCTGCTGGACATAACTTGACAGTGGAAACAGTGTTCACAGTAGCCCCGCACCCCCCTGTCACACCACTGGGCCCCCCAGTTTGAAAACCACTGCCTTAGGGTCATATAATTTCTCTCCATCTACAGTTAAATACCTCAGAAAATTTGTAAATATAATCATATTAAAACACACTCTTAGTTTGACATCATATCAAACTGTACCTTGGTGATGATGTCTTTGAACTGCCCCTCCTTCCAGGCATCTGACGGGTGGTTCATCATGGTGATGATGGCATTGTCAAACTCCTCGTACTTATCGTACAGGAAGACCAGCTCGGCCCACAGGTGAGCCTGCTCCGCTGCTCTCAGGACCTTCGGGATGTTAACTCTGGACCAGAAGAGCTCCAGATGCTCCCTCATTTTCTGGGGCTTGAACTTGGAGTAAAGGATGGCCAGCTCTGTGAACATCCCCATGTGAGCACGCTCCAGGCCCAGGGCAGCCTCCAACATGGTGATGAGCTCCTCAAAGTAGCCGCGGTCCTGAGAGAAAAGAGGGAGGATGCAATGTGGTAAATGTGCATTTAAGTATGTATGTGGGATAAGCTATTAAAGTGGCTTGTATGAAAATCATAAAGGTATAATAAGGTAAACTAAACGCCAACATTGCACACCCATGTATTGCGCCAGAAGATAAAGACAAGCATACACAAAAAAATGCCTTAATTTCCATCTTACTTGGTAGTAGTTGATCAACTCCTCCAGCTCGTCTGCGTGCACCACGATGTGCAGACCGCACATCTGGGCCAGTCTGAACTCGTTTCCATCCACACAGGCAAAGCACACCTCTTTCCAGGTGCGGGTGCTGTTGGCCTTACGGGCACCGTCCACAGCAGCCTGGTACTCCCCGAGATGCACCAGAGTTGAAGCAAGGCGACCAAAGTTGGAGACGTTGTTGTAGAGCAGCTTAGCGGCGTCATACATTTTCTCATCATAGCAGCGGTCGCCAACCTAAATAAGAGATATAGTAAAGACACAGTATTCAGTGATTGACCAGATATCATCTTATTCAAAGAGGGTTGTATGAGAGCTAGGCTAACCTGTTGGATGTGAGCATTGTTGGGTCCATTGATGAACTCTTCCAGCTCAGCCAGGCGATTAGTTTTGGCCAAGGCAAAGATGAGTTCTGTCTCCACGTAGGACTCGCGTGCCTTCTTACGAGCCATCTGAAGGAATTTAACCAAGTCCTCCCAGTTACCTGAAACACATGCACAGTAAATTGAGGATGTGGAAATATATTTCATAATTATATGTCAGTATTAAACCAATTTGATGCTTTGAAGGCACAACAATTGCAGTGCCAATGAATTTTAGATTTGAAAATACAACATTTGCCTCATTTGAGGTGACTTCTGGTACAAACCACACACACACTTCCTGTCTTCTATCCAAATACAGATCATTTGTTGGTTGAACAGATACAGATGACATCTCTGCACACCTCTAGTTTCTATATGAATCATTTCTCCTCTGTTGGTGGATGTGGAACTGCCATTTTATCCTGATGGTGTGAAATTTCAATGTAGAACTGCAACTATCAGCAAATAGCCCTGGAGGACAAAACTCAAACAACAAAATCCACAACACAGCTGATGTGCTGCATATTGACAGCCTTTAATCGAAGCTGCACTGGCAAACAACTAACAGCTTTCTCTGAAACCCAATCTTCTGTTCATAGTGATTGATCAGCTCACAATAAGTCAGGTGGAATTCTTTCCCTCTACACTTCGCTCCATTTCGAACAGCCCTCTGCTATGCCTCATTGTCAGAAACTGAAAAGCACGACCTTAGACATGATGAAATGAAATCTCGGCCAAGTTTGGTGCTTTTTTCTTACTTGAGGTCAACAAGTCTCCTTACCACTCTTATCAGCAGCCTGTACCACCTCCATGTATGCAGAGGGATCATCGGCTTTGATGTAGGAGTCAATGGCTTCTTTAACCAAGTCCTTCTGTAACTGAGCCTTAGCCAGCTGGCTCCACACAGGCGGCTCATTGCAGCGTTCTGCAAACTCATAGGCCCGGTCGAGGTTGCCAATGTGCTCGATCAGTACCTAGGTTAAAAACAAAACAAAACATGGATGATCAATAATTCTTCAGTCAATAAAGCATTAGTATAGCTGTTTTAAGAGCTAAAGACTGACCTGCACTGCAGAGGTGTTAACGTCAAACTTCTTGAAAATGGCAAAGGCTTCCTCAAAGAGCTCGTTGCTGATGGCAATATTAGCGATATCGGGAGCATCGTAGTTGTCTAGCCTGCTGATGTACTCCATCACACGGGTACGGTCAGCTTTGATCGCCGTTAGGATGAGCAGGTTCTGAAGATTTCTGTGTGAAAGAGGAGAAGAGGTCAGCACACTTTAGTTTTTGCAAATCAATTTTGAAAAGACTCATGAGAACACAGCGAAAAATCCAAAATGTTACGGCTAAACACCTGTGTTCACTGAAGACAGAGTTGTCCAACACAATCTTCTCCAGCAGCTCAATGAGCTCGTTGGGCAGGTCTGCGGTCATGAAGGCCTTGACTGTGACGGAGACTTCCTCTGGGTCCTGGGTTTCTGACAGCGCAGTCTGTACCACCTGAGGGCAAAGGAACAGAGGCTTAGAGAAGGACCAGGCACTTGCGCCAAATGACAGGAGACTCGTCTTGTGTAGACTTTACCTGGTCAATGAGTGGTCGTCTGAATGGGTTGCTCTCCAGCAGCACGCTGGCCCACAGGTCAGGGTCTTTGCGGCGGACCAGGTAACGAGACAAGCTCTTGAACAGGGAGTTCTCATTGCAGACCTGATATAAAAGGAATAAAATGACAATTCCTCCTGCTGTAGTGAAGGCAGATTAATGTACTACACCAAAAAAAGAAGGTGAAGTGAAAAAGGTGAGAGACAGGCAAGTGCAAAAAGTCATCCTCACATTGATCAACTCCTGGTCACACTGTCCTCTCTCGTAGGCCACACAGGCCAGGTGGGGGTCTCTCTTCTCGCAGTACTTTCCCACCACACGGCTGTCATAGTACGGGTTTTCCCTCAGGAAGCGTTCAGGGTTGTTGTTGCTGTCAATGTAGATCTTGGCCAGGGCATTATGGGTAGCGGGCTCCTCACAGCCTTCATGGATACGAGACTCCAGCCAGGGCAGCAGCAGCTTCAGTCTGTAAGACAAAAGGGATGTCAGGACTCGAACTCCTCACACAACTTCACAGAAGGGGATGAAGCACAATTCAAATACTACTTGGAGCACTAGTAGACAAGGTTATTCATGCAGTGATTTGCTTTTTATGTTAAATAAATGACAGATTCCTCTTCAGATTGCTGTAATTTACTAGCAATTTTATTTTAAAAGACACACATGGTCCCCAATCGCATGTCTTGTTTTCCACTACTCGCTACCACTGTAACAATACAACTACCTGCAAAACCGACCACAGTGTCTCTTCTTACCTTTAAAAATCTGTATAACAGTTACTCTCCTGTAATACATTCCTGCTAAATGTTTATTTTGGATGAAAAGGTATTGGCAAAGAAAAATCCCTATAGTTTTTTAATTTGATCTAAACAGACAAAGACTATTAAAACAACATTATGACATTTTTGATTACTAGGAAGATTATTAGGAAGTGGCACAGAAAATGACAAGTTGTTAGAGAAAGTAATAATGAATCGAAAGTAACAATGAATCAACGCTGTTGCTATCAAAGCATTAATTACCCCATATTTCTAAGACAAATAGGTGACAGATTAAAAATCAACCAAATGTCAAATATCAGCCATCTGGTGTTCCAGATAACACTGCAACTACTGGCCGGCACAAGAATCTCTCTTATGATAATGAACCTTTTCTAATTGTAGTCAAAACATCATTATATGGGAAGACAAAATGAGCTAAACTGATTTTGTTGTAATGTTTAAGAAATATGTAGGTGGAACAGTGCAGCACCTGTTCCTCTTTTCCACCTCAGCGACAAGTTCATCAGTAGAGAACTGTCCCCTGACAACCAGGATCAGGCTCTTGATGACGTCCTCTGAGCAGTCCACATCCAAGAGACCACCAACCACGACAGGCAGACGGCTAGGGTTCACCTAAGACACACATGTAACAATAAATCTGCTTCTTTCGGCAATACAAGGTTGTAGAAAATTATGATGCATTTGAACGCTTCTCCAGTGAGCCTTACCTTCTGAACATAGATCTCAATGTACTTCTGCAGGTTGTTGCGGTACAGGTAGAGGACCAAGTCGTGGACAAAGTCAAAACGGTCACAGACAATGATGAGTGGTAGCTGGTCAGTGAGTTTGGCTTCCTGTCCATCACACACAGAGAAGGGAAAGAGGCCGGATGTTTAGCAGGCATAATACACAACCAAAAAAACACTGAGTCTGTGCGACCATTGTCAGTCAGGCACTCATACTTCACATTTTAACACATTTGTGTCTTTTAAATATTCTATACAAGCAACAAAACATCAACCAACCCTGATGCAACATGGTTGATCTTATACCAGTGCACTTAAAACATATTTACATGTATTTTTAAATAGAATATAGACTTATTTTACTGCTGGTATGACTATTGTTGATGGATGGTGTACTGTATTCAATGGTAAGACATTTATCAGTCGATGAAAATGACTTTTCCAGCATGTAAACTCTTCTTATGTGATCAAAAATGACATTTAATACAATATCGGGGGGCGGGGGGAATAAAAGGTTTGTCACTACAACAAATGGATGTCACATTGCAACATTTTTGTTTCACAGTAGAGCCACAGAACAAAACCTGTAAATATTCTATAGTAGCTTTCTGAGATGCCAGTTGTCAGGTCAACACAAACAGCGCTGACCACAAAGCCATCCACACTCCCACAGGATTAACAAACTGGGATTGTGCACCTCATTAATATCATCCAAGAACATGCTGCACTTACTAGAGTCTCCTATTACAGGACTACACATGATACACGCAGACACCTTTAATGTCATCAAATATTGAGTACAGAACCCCAGCTTGTTCACCATTAACTACAATTACACACAAAACATCAAACGAATGACTAGGGCGATGTAAAGCTCCGAAAGTGCTGGTTGCACCCCAGTATGTGTATGGGTTGTGGTGTATAAGTATATACACATCTCCATACAAATCCCAGTTTCAATCCTGTGCCTAGTTAAGGGGTAGTGGGTGAAAGCAAAAACAAGAAAAAAGGGAGAAGTCCTGTACTGTGGGGAAGGATAGATTTACCTGGTACATGTCCTGCCATTCCAAAGACAAAAGAGGAAAAGCACAAAAGATAATTGACTGCCATCAGGATGGCTGTTCTGAACATATTTAACCAATTACAGGCACATTTCTGGGGTCTGCTAGCGATAGTAATTTTTAAGATATAGGAAGGGGTCAAAATGTTAATCTGTGAAGTTGATAGCATGTAGCATTTAAAAGACTAAGCACTTCAAGGTAAACAGACTTGAAATGGGATTTTCAAAACGGCAACACAAGAAAGCTTTGCCTTAAGACCAACATGGTGTAAAATACCTGATAAACGGTTATGGTTCAGACAAGACATGATGAAAAAAGCAACACAATAGATAAGGAACAGAAGGATACAGTGTATAGGGGAGGGGGAGGAACAAAGGTAAAATACAGGACCAGGTAACGGAAGAGAAAAGTTGTTAAATGTCCGTGTTTGATCACTCCAGCTGTCCCTGCGGATTTACCTTGAGGAAGTTCTTGACGCGCTCGGGGTCATAGCAGTTGCTCTCTCTACAGATTCTCTCCACCTCTTTGATCTGGCCCGTCTTGCAGGCGGCCTGGATGTATTTGAAGTGAACTTCGGGGTCCTGACTGAAGTTCACAATAGAGCCCAGGAAGTAGAACAGACCTGAGAGAGACAGTCACTTGTATTAAGCTTCAAAAGACAGGCATGCCTACAGCTCCACCTATTAAATGATAGCATTATGGATCCAGTAATACATTCTTTATGACTGCAGTTTCTTTTCCCCAATTAGATTACTTTACTTTTACTTTCAACCATTATGCTCCATTATTCCAGTAATAAGCTGAACTAATTCACCTCCAGGCCATTCTGCACAGCTATTGATTGTCCTGCCTCTGCTCTGGCCTACATGTCTAAATTAGAGTTAGGGGACATCTATCTAGGTGAATGGGCGAGAGGGAATGGCTGCATACAGGACAAGTCAAATACCACTCTAATGTCTGGTCTGGATACAGGAATATTTAGGTGAATTTCCCTATTGTACAAAACATATACACTTTTAAGGATTTATTGGCTACTTTTCAATACTTTGTGTTTCTGACTGTACTGGTCTTATGAGCAAGCATATCATCAGTGTCTATGACATTAAAAAAACCCAACATTTGTATTGTTTGATTATAGATTACATTGTTTCTCTATATATATAAAAAAAAAAGGAAAAAAGCAGTATGCCAGTATAACGTTTGGGATTTCACCTTCAAAGCTCTTGAAGGACTCAAAGAGCTCAGTGAGAGCCTGGGTGGTGAGCTGTTCATGGTACTTGGAAGCCACCTGGACACTGATCTGCAGGTTCTGGCGGATGTTGGCCGACAGCATGGCCCTGAGGCACTCCAGAGAGTCCTCCACCGACAGGGAGCCAAAGAAGTTCACCAGCCACTGGAGGTGGAGGAGGAAATGTTAGTTTAAGTCGTACAACATCTACCATGGAGTTAAACAGTTCCACAACAAGCAATTGTTTCTTTGACAGGAAAGAAAAATATCCTCTAGTTTCCTACCTCTGGGTTGAGCAGGTGTGTGTGTACCACAGCGCGTTTAATGTCATACAGGTCGGTGTAGTGCTCCAGTGCCCTTTGCAGGAGTCCAGCTTTCTCACAAAGCTGGGCGATGTGGGCACGATCGTAGTTGGTGAACATTTGGTTGCCCAGTATAGCATCAGCAACCTGCCGCCATAACATGAAGCAATAAAAGCAGTTATACAAAAATGAATCAGGGTTCTATTACAATTGGATTCCTTTTAGTAAAGTATGGGTTAATGTGTTCTGTTCACCTGTGGTGCATGCATGAGGTTCATCTCCAGCAGGCGAGTCTGCAGTGGTCCTTCTGAGGGTCTGTTGTTCTTCAGAGCGTCCAGGAGGAATGAGGTGCACTGCTGGATCAGGTTGTACTCCATAAACACATCCACGATCTGGACAGACAGACACAAATGAGAACTTACACTCAAGAGATGCTTGTGTAGCTGCTGAAAGCCTGATGCACAAAAAACCCCAAAACATTTTAATACTGCACTGTAGCTGTTAGTACACAACACATCCCTTCAACAGAACATAACACACCTGCGACAGTCTCCTAAAATTGTGCACCACTGACCGGAATATAAACGTGCAAGATACAAGACCACATACCATTTTCAATGAAAAGTGAAAGTTGGCTAATTGAAGAAAGCCTGTGATGTAATGTGTTTGATTCTTTAAACTCTTGCCCTCTGCTAATACAGGCATTTTAGGCAATGCAGAAAGCCAAGTCAGCAGTTGACATTTGCAGTGCAGTGTGTCTGCAGTGGCAGGAAGCAAAGGAAGAGGTGCATTTCCTTTCTACTACAGGATAGTAGAAAGTCAAATACTTTTCAGTCCAATTTCCAGAAACGTTTGAGGTTGCCTTGTTAACTGTAGACATGGGATGTAAGGTGACCATGTTTATCTTAATTTTGAAAAGAATAGTTAGGTATCACCTCAACCTTAAAAAACTAGCAGTACAATGCAATAAATCTTGTGCAGTTGATTATTAAACTCATCTCAGTTTCTTTCAGAGGAAGACTCTTTAAAGCTTTAACAGAGACTTAGTCCACTCTTTTATATAATCAAACAGCCAAACTATTTCTTTTTTTTCTAAATATAATTTGTAAGTACTTAATTAGAAAAATCCATGGATCACTGACAATCCCTCCTCCCTTCCTCTGACCTGTGTGATGTCAGCCAGTGGCTCTTCATCCTGGACAAGCATCTGGGCAAACTGCAGGCCTTGTTCTGGGTTGATACGCATCACGTTCCTGAGCAGAAAGATCCAGTCTGGAGTATAGCCCACCTGTAACATTAAAAATAAAAATAAAAACCCGGATACATCTACATTACAATCAAGATTTAGGACCATTGTCTATACATTAATTTAGCTGACAAAGTCCAATAAGAGGTGCTCTAATGTTCTTTAAACTTCATGGATATACATCATTTAAGTAAGAACCATTAGATTGTTGGCAATATACTTAATTGAAACCTTTGAATTCTGATAGTTTGTCTGTTTTAAAATGTATTTCATAAAGTGCGTCTTCTCCTTTATTGGCCATGTATTTCTTCATTTGGGAATTGTATATTTAAGAGCTCCGAACACCATCTCAGACAGACAAGACATACCTTCTTGGCATACAGGACGATCTTGGGGAACTGTCCAGTCTCCGCAAAGCACTGGATGACTTTGTTAGGGACGTTGGCTCTCAGGTAGACACTGAGAGCCAAGGTTGGATCCACTGCCTTCACAAGGTCACCCAGTTCCTCTGAACACTCCAACTGAAATGTACAGAATACATCTATGTATTGCCAAATGAAAAATGGACAGTATACTGACAAAGAAAATGGATAGCAAATATGGTAGCAAACAAACATTCACTAATATATGCTAAATACAAATATGAGTCAAAATTCAATTATATGTGAATTGTATGTCCAATCAGATTATTTTGTTAAAACCATCCAAATGTACAGTGTCTAAGGGAAACTTCACTAATTTCTTACATAACAGATAATAACATAATAGGCGAGCCATGTAAACAAACAGGCAGCTCAGGAAGAGACTCTTCCTGTGAGTGGAGGCTGAGATGGAGATCTGCAATACCTTGTCTTCCTTCAGCCATTTCTCCAGAAGCTGCTTTCGTCCCTGCTGGAGGACAGGCCTGCAAAGCTCCAGGGACTCAAACTTGTTGAGCTGGCCCTGGTCCAACAGGATACCAAAGTACTGCAGCAAGGGGGAGGTCTGGCCTGGCTGAGTTGGGACGCTCTGGAAGCGACGAATGGTGTCTGGGGTTCGCAGGATACCCTGAAGGGAAAAAGGTTAACTGAAGGTGAGAAGAGATCGAAACAAGTGATAGAAAGCAAGACAATTGGAAAGAATATAATACAATAGCAATAAATACATCCATGTGGCTCTCACACCGATCAGCCATAACTTTCTGACCACTGACAGGTGAAGTAAAGAACATTGATTATCTCGTTACAATGGCACCTGTCAGTGGGTGAGATATATTAGGCAGCAAGTGAACATTTTGTCCTCGAAATTGAAAAATGGGCAAGTGTAAGGATGTGAGCGACTTTGACAAGGGTCAAATTGTGATTGCTAAATGACTGGGTCAGAGCATCTCCAAAACTGCAGCACTTGTGGGGTGTTCCTGGTCTACAGTGGTCAGTAACTACTAAAAGTTGTCCAAGGGAGGAAAACCGGTGAACCGTCATGGGCTCATTGGTGCGCGTGGGGAGCGAAGGCTGACCCGTGTGGTCCGACCCAAAAGAAGAGCTTCTGTAGTGCAAACTGCTGAAAAACTTCATGCTGGTTCTGGTAGAAAGGTGCAAAAACACAGTGCATCGCAGGTTGTTGCATATGGGGCTGCGTAGCCGCAGACCGGTCAGGGTGCCCATGCTGTCATAATGCTATGGCTGATCGGTGTATTTTACATTTTTGTTAAGTTAAAGAGCTGCTGATTGTCCCCATGCTAACAGAATGAGTACCTTTGGTGCATTGGCAGCAACCTTGGCAGCCTCAGAGTAGTTGCCAGCAGTAAACAGGTTGTTGAACTTGCGTGCAAAGAGCTCTTCGGCACCGGCGAGGTTGTTGCGCACAGCTAAGCGGAGAGCCAGATCTGGATTCTGCAGCACGTTAGTAATGTAGGGGATGATGTTTTCCTCTTCCACGCAAACTGACAGCACCTGAGTTACAAGGAAATACAGAGAATGTTGCAGTACAGTACACTAGAGACCAGACTAAGTGTAACACTGTAATCGTGCTGCCAGGGTTGCTCCTCTTTTAAAGCTTTGTGTTTGTATATATCAAATGAAAAATACATTTCCTTATAGTATATTATTTGCTTATATTCAGTTCAGTATCATCTACTATTGCCTTCTTGTGTAGGGTATTCTGTTTTCAAAAGTCTGTCTATAAGGGTGTTACAATTATGTAAATAAAACAATCTGCATTAAGGCATGGGACACCTTATTTTTGCCAACATATCCCTTCAGGCACTTCTATCATATATGAAACCTTAAGTCAAATGGAGTCAAATGTAGTGCCTCCACAATATTTAGCAAATGCTTTGAATTAAAGCTAGACCAGTAAATTAAACAAGCTGATATAGAGTGGATTTGATGAATGGGTCGTCCTCATTTATCTCATCATAGATACATCTAGAAGACACTGAATAAGTCAACACATTTCTTATCTGCGTCTTGTGCCAGAAATGAGCAGAATGAGTAAGCTCAGCTGAATACAACCATGGGCAACAGCATTAAACTCCATCAAATGCTGTCTGGCCTTGGGTTGTGGCTGCTGAACGCAAATATATTATTAGTGGGTCAGTGTAACGCATGGCCTTTGTGAGCAGTCTGGCAACAGAGAGAGAAAGGAGAGTGAGTCAAATGAAAAGATCAGGATGGAGGAAAAAGGGAGGGTGCAAAGGAGAAAGACAGCCAGTGTTGGCCCCTCTACAAACAAGCCCAGCAGGTCAGTGCACCAGCTTTTAACATGGGTGACTAGACCTCATTGTTCCTGCCGCTACTTATGTGGGTGGACTAATTGGGGGTAGTTGAAATACAAAATGAACAGTGAAGGAGGAGCAAAAATAGGTACCTAAGTGGAGATTGTGGGTTCTAGTCAGTATGTAGGTGTGGTCAGGGAGGATGCTACAGCATCAAAAGAGATTAAGGCTAAAATTAAAAACAAACATGTGAGGGAAACATGGCAGAGTAAAAAAATCTTCTGGACAAGTGAGCCTATTTTTAAGTGTCAGGATACAGTGCTGTTGAAATATTTGGCGCTAGCCTTCAGTTAATTTAAAAAGTAACATGCCATTTAAATAAGAGGATCAGAGTCTAATGGAAAAAGAGACAAACTTGCCAGAACAACTGTTCTCAACAAGAGAGCACCGAGCGTCAGATGACACATGAGCTGTCGTATCAAGTGATGCACTGGCCCAGACAGACAGAGAGACACACACACATAATAGTAAAACTGCAGGTCAGACATCACCAGGTTGCGTCTCTCACTTCACATCATGTGCTGGGCCCTTTGCCCCCCCTTTCCCTCTGTCACTTTCTCTCACTCCTTTCCTTCCTCTGCCACTCTCCGATTTGTGAGTGGCAGCGCTGTACACCAGCTATCATCATTGCATGTCAGTGTCGGGCCAGGTCTGGCACATAGGTTTACTCTGACTGAGTCACAGTATCAGAGATCCTGATGCTGGGACTCGAGCACCAAAGTAGGCATAGCTCCCAATAAGAAACTTGTTAACAACTACAGGGATACGTTTAAGCAGTGTGGAAGCAATAATACTGCAAAGATGGAAACATACAAGAAGAGACCAACTCGTGAAAATAATTCAAACCAGGAGGCTTATGTTCATATTGCTACCAATTTTTTTAAGTCCATCCATGACGTCAAGATCTTAGCACCATACCTTAGAGTGGGGTTGTGGCCAAATAATTTTTTTCTCACTGTGGTGACAAGACAGCACACCTTGTAGTTAACCACCATTTAGTACTGTAGTACTGTAATGGTCTTTTTGCTAACCAACTCCAAACACTGCATGGTTATTGCAATTGAGCTTTAACCAAAGTACTGTAATATCACAACACAAATATTCAACTACAACTTGACTCAAATTTCAAAACTACCATTATAGCACCCTGAACGTTTTCAGCAGCAGCACAAACACTTTGTGGCATCTTCACTGTTCTGCTTGCCAAAAAGGAACAACAATATCAGACTGCATTAGATAAAAATCACTTCTGAGTTTCTTTACACGAGACCTTATGATGCTTGTTGACCAAAGACAGCAGTGGATTTAAAAGAAATGTGTGGAAACACATTGTAGTAATGTATTACTTAGCATCAGATTACCAATATTGTTGGTAACCAACCCACTGAGTCGCCAAGACTCTGGCCTATTATATCTCTGCCTCTGTGTTGCGTTTGTGTGCATGTGATGTGTGTACACATACATGCTCTTCACTGCCCTGCCATACAGCAGGATCTGTCACTGCCTCAGATCAGCTTTCCGCTCTTCACTCAATTATTCATGTGGTGTGTGGCCTGGCTGGAACATTATTAATCAGCTGGCTGGATCCAGTTCTCCTCTCTGGTTCAGCTTTACAAAAACAGTAAGACACAACCCTCTCTCCTCTCTGTGTGAAACACTACACTTTGGATTATTTATAATGCCTCCTGGCGAAGTCTGAGCTTGCCTGATGACAACAGACACACAAGGAGTTGTTATTACCCAATGCAACAAATGATGTTGTGCTCATTTACATTCAGTAACCTGTGTATACATCTGACTGCTGATGACATAAGGAGTAAACTTGGTACTTCAACCACTTGGTAAAGTGGTTACAGCTGTGTGATAGAGATTAGGAAGAATATTTGGTAACTTTGACATAACAAGACTGAGCAGCCATGCTAAACATACATTTAATTTCCTTGAGCTCTTGGCGAGCACTGGTTGACATTCTTACCTGTCCCTTCCTGTTGACCCCAATGATGCCGGAGGTGGCCTCATGTGGAGCGGTGACAAAGATGGTTTCTCCGCTGATGCGGTTCATGTAGATGCAGGTGCCCGTCTCCAAATCATATAAGTGAATGTAGCCATATTTGGTAATAAGGAACACCACATCTTGCTTGGAGCTTATCTGTCAAAAGATGGAGATGAAATACATCTGTAAATCTGATTATGGTTTAAAAATGACCTCAACCTATAGAGTATATTTTGCTTTATAAGTCAACTGAGCAAGGGCTGTCACTTTTTATTTAAAATTTTAACATTTGTTTGAATGTGGGAAACCAAGAAATATTTTAGATGTAATGACGTGGTGGAATTCAAATTTATAGTCTATAAGACCATTTGAAGTCATTTTGGTTCTTCCAGCAAAGGGCATTCTTAAAATTCACTATCAGCTTGACCTATTGCATGCCCTATTGACCTTTCAGTAAACTAAGCTAATAAATTAAAATGAGGAAGGACACTACTGTGCAAAGCCATGCTGATTGGATAATCAGACACCAAAGCATCTGAGAAGCAGTGTGTGGAAGAATTTTACGTTCTACACCGTAGATGGCAAAAATAGGCAACAAATCTGAGGGCAGCTAACTTTTTAAAGAGTGACAGCCCTAGTCTGAACCAGAGGGTCAATTATGGAAGTGTGCTCCACACCTGCATGGCCACAGGGAAGTCGTTCTGGGCTTCTGGAGGGAAGAACACATCCACTGCTTTCTTTGGAAATGGCTGGTTGCCAGTTGGTGGAGTCCCCACTTCAATGATGTGCAACTACGTGCAAAAAGAAAAACATAAGTGAAAATCAGACTCTGGGATGTTTTGCTACGAAGATGCCAATGACATTATTATGTTATTAAGATCAGTCACCTTCCCTCCAGCCTGGCCTCTGACAGCGAAACAGAACAAAGTCGACTCCTCTGTATTCCCCTCCATCTTGAATTGGGCAAAGCTGGCAGCATGACCTTCGATGGGCTGAGAAACCTTTCTGTCAACAGAGTAGAGCTGCATGGCTCCCACCACCCGATTTTGCTGAAAAAGGCAAAACAATACAGGCTATCTATTGATATTCACTGTGATAAAACCATGTTCAGCGGTTACAGTTCCACACCACTGAATTTAGTAAGTTCTGGTGTTAAACTGCAAGCAAGTTACCTGGGCTGAGATGCCGATGAGCAGGAGCCATTTCTGCTTGGCGTCGGTGCGATAGTTGATGATCTGGCAGCCTGCCAGGCTGGAGTGGCGGTCAAAGACTTTCACAGGCTGCGAGTCACCCTCCATGCTCCAGTGGTAGACAGCATTGTCAGTCACAAGTGCAACTGTGTTAAGGGAGATCCACTTCCAGAAGGTAACATCGTCCGTCATGGTGTGTGCCTTCATCTTGCTCTTCATCTCGATGTTGAAAATCTGAAGGGTTTTGGCAGCTAGAGAGGGAGGGAGAGCAAGGGGGCAGGAACCAGGCCCCAGAAGGATGTTATAGTTTCTGACAAAAGCGTGTCCACACATACACATTCATAGGAAAAGAAACACCAAATTTCAATAGAAAAGGAGATTCAAATTTGAAATATTGGTAGTCATGGCACAGAGGTCATCAAGCAACAACGCCATGATTGATAGAAAGGGGTTGCCGTACATGCTGTAGTCGGAAATTGTGTCATTTCTGAAGTGTAGTGAGACAACTGACATGGCAAGAATGGAAAAGTGAACAACATTTTGGCCTCCTGAGAGGCTACATGAGGTGTCACTGTGTCAATTATGTGCACTTCAAGCACATAAATCTTTCTACTCTAAACTACTGGTACATACCTCTTTCTTAGCAGAATAGTGAATATAAATTAAAAATACTAATAAACAGTATTTAACTAAACTGATATTTAATAAATCTATTTCATATATGTCATGTATTGTTATGTCCGACTACGTGGCCCACCCCATCAAATGAACAGCCTTCGTCGAGAGAAACAAAGCAGACAGAGGGTGGAAGCAAGAAATAAACTCACAAAAAAGGCAAACACATCTGCGTCAAATATATATAAGGTGAAATACGACAGGTAAACGGATACGCAGATGCACAATTAGGGGGGAGGGGCACATTTTAAGCAATTAAGACTTTTAGACAAGTCGCAAGAAGGTTTTCAATGATGGTTAGGGTTGATTGTCTATAACTTAAGTTAAAGGTTTTGAGATGTCCTGATGACAGATCTGAAAGTCAATGTTCAAAAAGGTTCACTCACCTGCATTTTTTGTTTATTAGTTAGGGTTAATTTAGTGAGGTAAAGCTTTACTACGAAGCAGTGTGACATCCTTGTTTGCTCATTATTCAATACTCAATGTGAAAAAAAAGCAAAGACCAATGTGTTAGCACAACCTTAAAGATCATTTTGCCAGCACGAAGCCATGGGATCAGGGCACTAAAAGCGGCGTGGCTAATGGACTACTAGCAGCAGCAGCCAAATTTTGAAAAGCAAGCAAAGGAATTTTTAATTGAATCACGATCAGCTGTTGGAGGTGTGCGCATTGTGTCCGTCCTTCAGACACGGTTACATGAAAAGGTTACGGCTTGATGCTGTGCCACATGACAAGGTCAGCTGAGAAGCATCATTTGTGGTAGACTGAGCAGGGCAGACAGTGGGGGTAGAAAGAGGGAAGAAGGATCTACACTGAGCTGCTGCATTAGTGAGGGAAAGACAGGGACTACAACTTGAGCCAACATGGATCTGGAGTTCTCCATACACTGTTGAGCTACTGTAAGTGTTCCTTTTCACATAGTCATAACATATCCTCTGTAATCACACAACTGATGTGTACTGAGGCTGATGAGGAATGTCTGCTGCTGAAATGTTAGACTCACTATTTTCAAGTTTGATTAAAAAAAAAAAGAAGCATTTTCTCCTAATTGTCTCTCTGGTTAGCTTTTTTGCAAGACGCATTTTCTGAGTTGTCCTAATCACGAGGGCCCCATTTACTGCAAACTGTGGAGATCTGTGTCTTCTTCATTGCAGCATTAAGACAATAAATGTTGTATAAATACGAAAATATAAGGATGAAAGGTGCTTTAAACCTGTTTCTCTTAAAAATCTGAAAACAAAGAGCCTTATGTGTTTGCTGTGTAATGTATAACCAGGCAGCATATAATGAGAGAAAGAACTATTTTGAGAACAGTCACTGCTCATGTCTGTGTCACATGTTTGTCAGCAATGCTAGAACTCTATAAAAGCTCTGCATACAATTTATAACTGTACATTGTCCTCAAGGGAGGATTGTCAGCAAGAAAAGTTGTTTAACTAATTTTAACAAATGCATTTACAGGGAGAGGGGCCAGTTTACACACTGTCACACCTGCAAAGTTCATCTATGAAAAAACCTAAGACACAAGCCGTTTGTCTCATAAAGTGTAATTTTAAATAGTTGGGATAGGGACGAGGCCAGGAGCTGCACACAGATGGACACACATGGATCTGCTGGAGAGAAAGTGCTCCTTAATTCTACTTTTCACACCCTGACAAGCGAGCCTCAAAAGTTATTATTTAACGGCACTTCTTGACCAAGTTCACTCGTCATCTGGAGCTAATTATGATAGTTCCTGATGGGACATCCTTCTAATTATGATAGAAGGATGTCCCATCAGGAACATGTGAAACCAAATCAATGCTTCTATCAGACTTCGCACACACATTACAAGTCAGCACATTAAGTCTACTCTCTCTGGTAGTAAACACTATTCTTCAGTCCAGTTGCTAAATGAATGAAAACATTAAACACAGCTGGGAAACAAGTGAAACAACAGGTCTGGGTAATTACCACTTCACACAGATGGAAGAAGACATGGATTTCAAATGGAAATTGAAAAGAAATGTGAATTAAAATGTAATCATTTTTACCCATAGTATTAGCACAGGTTCTAAATCACTTGTACATGTTATAAAAATGATGGAATGTCAGCAAGCTATAAGGCTGTGAAAGGTAAATCCTGTTTACAAAGAAATATTTTCAATGGCCTAGATATGGAAAAAGGTCCAAAGAATTATCCGTAAATGGGTTAAAAAATGTGAAATCTAAAGGCTAGGCCGTTAACTTACAGGCTTAAGTGCATTGTACCAAACCCTGAATTTACTGAGTTTTCCTGAGGTACACAAAGCTGGATAAAGTTATGTCAGCTGTAATCAATATAGTTTGTAGGCTTCATTTGTTTACTGAAGGGGTCAAAACTGAATGGGATGATTTCAGATCATTTCATAAATACTGTCTTGAAAACAGGATTTTACTTGCACAATGAAGTAGTTAAATTTCAACTCACCGTCTGCAAACACATAAGAAAGCAGTAAAAAAAAAAAAAGGAACATAGAAAAGACAAAAACAAAAACAACAAAAAAGTCAAAGCAATCATGGATGTTGGACAAAAAGAATCAAAAATATGCTATTTTGAATATTTACAGAACAAATGTTTGGAAAAATCAATACATGTTGGCCAATAAAAACCTACTTCACAGTGGAAAACTAAAGTAGCTGGATGTGTATGGACATAAATAGATGAGAATTATTTAGAAATACTCTAAATTATTAAATAGATAACATCAATAACTACTGTACAAACATGTCAGAGCTGAATGCTGCAGGCCCCTTAACAGGAAGTTAGTTAAAATACAACACTTAAGTAATACTGGTAATTCCTACACTGACTTAAGAGAAATATGGCTTCTACAATGCCAATACACCAACGTACCTTTAAGGGCAATGACCTTGCTGGCCGGATTCATGATGGCGCTGTCAGCTGAGATGGGCCTGCGGATAGGTGTATTGGGATCTGCCATGTCAATGATCACCACCTGACTCTGCTCGCCCACCTTCTCCCGTATACATATGAACTTATCAGACTCCATGGTTAGGGTGCTGAAGCCTATGTTGGCCGGATTGATCCCTAGGTTTTGAAGCTAAGAGAGAAGGAGTTGGGGGCATGTTAGATTGAACAGAAACAGCCTGCAAAAAGTTAGTTAAATATAATTTGCAAAGAAAATGAATGACAAAATTGACATCACATTCTTCCTGCCACAATCTCATCTACAGGCTGCCATTTTAGAAGATTTATTTTAATTTCACTGCAAACT
This sequence comes from Gadopsis marmoratus, assembly GCA_036023855.1. Taxonomy (NCBI): domain Eukaryota; kingdom Metazoa; phylum Chordata; class Actinopteri; order Centrarchiformes; family Percichthyidae; genus Gadopsis; species Gadopsis marmoratus. The sequence continues at coordinate 27,353 of JAVQJF010029918.1, read as the reverse complement.
AGTGTAATATTTCCCAAGAGACACCCAGGCAGCCATGAGGCAAAATAAAAAGGGGACAAAGGAAACTTATTTGGCAAAGAGCAGGAAGTGACTTTCAAGTGTTGCAGTGTCAGTTACTTAGTTAACAGTGTGCTCAGTAATAATGATTTTTTTCAAATGAATTAAAAGGCCTGGTGCTGACTAAACAACAACAGTGTCCAATAAGAAGGCTTAGACTGTCAGCTCAGCTGCTTTGCCCTTCCACACAGCCAACCAATGAGGTCACCAAGCCTGACACTGAATAGCAGCTCTTTGGACACATGGAGCTGTGGAGTGGTCACAACGATTAGAGAGCTGGGCTGGGTGGAGGGCTAATCCAATGCCAAGTTCTCATAAACACAGGAAACTACAACCACATTACACAACACTGTAGCCTCACTGCAGCCGTACTACCAGCAGCTTATTATCAAGATCTGACTTCTTGCACAGATTGCATTTGGTTAAGATTCAGTTTGTCCCAGCCACGAGGAGCGCCATCTCTGCATGAAGACAGTTTTAGCATAACACCTGTCCTGACATTCACCTGTGACAAAGGGTTCATGATGTTAAGCTAACTCACATGAAATGCTAATTCGCAATAAACCACAAAAGTATGCCACAGTTCAACAGTGTTGTCTTACCTTGACATAATGTGCTACAAACAATGTGCTACAACAGGACATACAGAGGTTTAACCTGCATTAAAACAAAGGCCTGAGGCTATGGGTGAAATGCTTTGCAGCACATAACACCAGCAAGTTCTGCAGCGTAGCTTACTTCCAAGGCTGGAAACAGGGCAGTCTGCCTGCCTCACACAAACCCTGACACAGCACTACCTACTGAGGGCAGTGCCAAAACAGGTCTGGGTAGGAGTGTCAAGACTGTGGTGCAAGTCGTGTATCATGGTTACAATTCTAAAATGAAACCACTGCAAACCAAATTGCAACAATAACACTGAACATGGCAAATGACAAAATGCAATACACCAACAGAATTTCAGTGTCTTCCTGCTAACAAATTGCAATGCTGCCGTGAAGTAAACCTGAAGGAAATGAAACTACCAAAAACATTTCCGAAAGGCCATGTTTTGATGTTGCAACGTCCTCTACTTTTACAACATATCAGCAATACAACACAGTTGTACAAATGTAGTATAACTACCTCAAGGTATCTGGGGTAGTTTTTTGACCAAACATGAATAAACACAATGGCTCTGTAGATAAATATTTACAGGATTTGTTGTGGTCAACAATTTTCACCTTTGTTATGTCCCAATTTCCATTTGCGGTAGAGCTGACGAAATTTAATTACTTCTACGCATTTAAGCATCATGCCATGAACATTTGAACACAAAAGGAATACATCTAAACCTCTCAATATGGAGCTACCAGAAAAAAGTCCTCCCATCAAGACTGCAAAAAAAAATAAAATTAAAAAAAAGACAGCATTCCCAACTTATTTAATATTTTATTACAGCAACAGTTGTGTGCACAGCTGCAGAGGCAGAAATTTAAACTGTGACAAAATTGACCAAAGTTCTCTTTAGTAGGCAGTTGTATTTGGATGTTTACCCATGATCATGCATAACTGATACCTTAATAATAAAATGACAAAGACCTCCAATTTGAATTTTTAAATGTCAAGAGTAGTTTTGTTAACAGAAATTATATTCTACCAGCCTACTAGGCTTGCCAGCCAGCTTGTTAATGAGATAATGTGGCTCAACTGTCAACAATTTGCCATAGCTGAGTCGTAATCAGCAAACACAAACCACAGTTCCAGGAATTGCTCAACAAAACTGGAACACTTTTTATCAATGACAGGACACACCCTCCCCAAGCCCTGCCCCACCCACATTCTTTCTCTAGTGTGTAAACCTGGGTCCTTCTCAGTGACATTGTGATAAATTACCTTTCAGAACAAGTGTTACTACTAGCTATGAGGAAATAACTGAAAGAACCTGTAGCAGGTTTCACCACAGTATTTCACATTTTTATCTTGTTACTATGGCGGGTGACATCATTGCAGCTTCCATGCCTCTTATCAAGGCCCTTGTCCAGTACAAAAGCCTTGTTTACGCCAAGGAAACATTTATTCAAACACCAGACAAAAGTAAGAGCATACAGAGAGAGTTTAATTTAGACACTGAATAAATCTGTTTTAAGTACTACCGACCAATAGTTACTGTACAATCTGCCATCTTCCTTGAAATTGACTTGCTCAACATTTATTCCAGGAGTGTGTGAATTAACAGTTTGAGTTTGTTTCAACCATCTTTCTAATCACTGTAAATCATCCTGAGGTGAGGAGAGTTATCCTCTATTATTAAACAATAGTTTTCTAGACAGATTTACGTGTGCTCTCTCTCATCCTCTCTCTCAACCATCTGCCATCTATTCTGGGATCAACAGGAAGTCCTTTCATTTACAATGAAAAGCATTCGTAAAACAGGAGAGCCGCATGAATCTCTCTGAATACTTCTGTCCCGTGGAATAAAGAACAACAGACAAACACAGACCGATGTTGTACAGCTGGAAGACTGACCATGCAACAGTTTGGTCTGTCAGACTGATTTGCTATGGAAACCTCAAAGTAAAACATTGCTGTGACATCAATGAGCAGGAATTTGGGTGTAAGCAGGTCAAACCCATGGAGCTACAACCAATGTGGAAAATCATTTAGACAAGCCTGCCCTTGCCTCTGTGCTGCTGGTTTTCGGTTATCTGTTAGAACAAGCTCTGATGGGCAGATGCTAGCCCAAAACCTTTGAATCCATCAAGGGCTTATTTAAAAACAGGATAGCAAGAGGAGAGCAGTCTCGCACTGTCTGGACAGCAATCTAGCGGAGTGGGAAGAAGAGGGTCATGTATACTCCACCATGACAATCAACAAACTAATCTGGTGAGTGTGTTCAGCAGTTTCGAAAGAAATTGCTAATGAAGATAAGAAGAAAACATGTCTAATACTTTGAAAGGATGATGAAAGCATGTGGTATAAAGCTTGTTTATAGAGAGAAAAAAGGACAGTCAAGAGGAGAAACAGCAGAATCCATTTGCATGAGCACATGAAAGATAATGTTGACACCAGGAGAGCTAGCCAGTGCAATGGCAGCAACAAATTGCCAGCAAGAGGCATAGTGGCTCACTATTTTACTAAGTATTACTATCATTAGTGCCTTGACAAACCTTTAACTCCACATCTCTGCCTCACTCCTAATCGCTACGTCTTTAATGACATAACATTATTGTAGGGCATGTGCCAAATTTAGTGTCTATTCCACAAGGCAATATTTTTGCACCAGAAAAAGCTAAATTATCATGCAAATAAGGAAATTACAGAAACTTCAAGACAGCTACGTACCCCAGAATTTTATGAAGACAGAGCAATGAAATGAGTGCCATTTATTGCTAACTCATTGGATGTTTTATTGAAGATTTACTTCAGTTGCACCAAACAGCCAAGTTAGCATGATGATCTACTACCGCTTGCAGGGATGAGTTGTCATACTGTATGCCACAACTAATAACTAAAGAATGTCCCACTTGACACTTTTGCATAACAACATATTATCAAAGTCTACATAATGAAATTCAAAACAGGACTAGGAGTGCAGACACTCATAGTCCTGCTCTACATGTCATAGATGGACTGAGTGTCATTCACATTCACACAGAGGGCACAGCAGGGGCTCAGTTCACAGGGCAGGACCCTCTGTAATTATCAGCTCCATTCACAGTGTGATCAAGTGCACTGTAGAGCAGAACCAAAACACATCAGCTGAAGTCCCGTCCTTTCATTAGGAAATGAGAACTAATGGGAAAATGAGTTAAGGAACATCCCCACATGGAGTTCACTCTACATATAATTTAAGTGGAGACTAGGGATCATCTTGGCTTAGACCAGCAAATACTGTATAATCTTGGATTTCACTGCAGTACCATAATGTTTCTTGTTTATGTTGTGACCAAAAATCCTGAGTTATCACTAAACAATGTTTGCTAGTGTCTGAAAACATATTGGCATGAAATCATTTGAACACCTTTACATTTTTCTTTAGCGTGTGGACCCTTGAAAGCTTCATGGCAAATGGGTTTATGGTGCAATATCAGGAATACATTTAAATATTATTTGTATGCAAATAGTTCCCACTACAAATTCCTGATATATCATGCAGCCCTAGTGAGGCTGTTTTCTTGCACATTTTCTGATTTATAGAAGACAGTCATTCAGCTCAGAGGACACTTGTAAAGAAGCCAAGTCAAACTGAGTAAATTCCCATTAAACACCTTGAAATTGAGCTGATGGATGCTCCTGAATCTCACAGAGATAAGGAATCAACAAGCAGATTTGAACTATTCCCTACAACCCCAAGGGACTCTCATCTGTTGATTTAACCTGTATGCTCTTCCTTCAAAGGAAAGCAGCATCTTGCTCAGCAAAAAAAAAAACCCTGTGTGTGTCCCACACATGTAAAGTTCAAGGCAGGGAAGGATGTGCGATGTAATGTGCTGAGGCTTGCAGCACTTCATGGCAGTGCTCCACAACAGGAAACCAGGGAACCATTGTCTACCAGGACTGAAACAACAGGCCTGCCCAGTGATGCCTCCTCCACTACCATGTGACACTGGTGGGGGAAATGTGACCAGCCCAGGGCCCAGGGGTGAGGAGCAAGAGGGCTGCCGTTACTGTTATATAAAAGAGATAAAGGGGGAATGCATGCATTCCTGGAGCCAGTCCATCTCTACTCAGGCCAGTTATGCTGAGGTGGTTTTGGGGCTGCAGTTTTCTTTTTTCTCCCAAATGCACACTTTATCTTACATTCAGTCAATGCTGCAGAATGTCAAGTGTTCAGCATATCTGTATCCTCACCAGCCTGTCACGAGATATCAGATGGTCAGTTACTAGCACAGCTCAAAGTGCGACTTGCACACCTTGTAAGGTGATATTTAAAGAGCGTGGCACAATAAACTAATGCCCTTCCCATCATGCAAACAGTAGGGATTTAATGCTAAATCTATTCAATTTTATTTATATAGCGCTAATGTATGTCCCACAAATAAAATGTACTCAAACAAAACTGACACTAAATCTGAATTATATGCATTTAGTATCAGTACTGCCTGCACCAATAAACTTACTGGGCAAGTTTGTACATTTTGCTCACAGCATTCATTAGACAATAGAATAATGATGCTGCCCAATCATATATAGCTCCATCATCCACATTCATCCAAAAACATGGAGTTTGGTTAGAATATCATTTTATTCACAAAATTAACTGCTGGGATCTGGGGATAATGCCTCTGCTTAACTAAGGTAGTAACTCTTAATGGAGGTTTACAATGGAAAGATGGGGTAATAGTTTAATATTTGCCTTTTCTGATCGCTCTGGTTTTGTCTACAACCTGTCTGATTATCTGCCCATGTGGCTTACCCTGTTGGATGAAATGTGTGAGTAAATTGTTTTCTTAACTGACAACAGATTAAATGTCTAAAATAAGAAAAAAAGTGAATGTCATGTAAATGCCTACTGTTGTGATATCTTAGCATTGAATATACAAAATATGTTATGTTTAAAATGTATATCACTGTTCCTAGGTGTTAGGGCTAGGCGTTTTGTAATTGGTTTTGCCAGGAAAGTTACCTGATGATATGTTTTGTACATAACAGTTTACAGTGTATACTTACAAAACATCCATGTATGCAGAGAAAGTAAATTAACAGCAACATGTAATTATGGACACGAAGGAGAAATACTGGGATGAATTAAAACATTATTTGATATGCTTTTGCTTTTCCCTCCACAAATCATCAACCATGCCTATTTGGCATCAGAAAGGAAACCCTGCTTATTAAAAATACTATTTTCATGGGAGGCCTTTATCAACAAACAATGGGCACCATGTTGTCATTACATAAACAGGACAACAAGAGCCATTTGTAATGCTTACAGACAGCCATCTCCCATGTAGGAATGAGTATCGAGGACCAGTCTTAAATTGACACTTGTTTTTGATTGGTCAAGAGTTACAACACTGGGGCTACTGGTGTTTGAACATCATTCATTCATTTAATGCTACCTATTTTCAGTCTGTTAGGATAAGTGTACAAAGTGGAGTTCATGACAAGCTGAGAGCATATACAGTGAAGTGAACAATTTGGAATTTTCTGGTTGTCTGCATTAATTGGTCATAAAATGTGATCTGACCTTCATCTAAGTCACAAGTATAGACAAACAATAAGCTAACAACACAGAAACACTTATAATCTTTCACGGCTTTATTGAACACACCCATTAAACATTTGCAGTGTTGGTGGAAAAATAAATGAACCCTTGGAATTAATACCTGGTTGAACCTCCTTTGGCCTCCTCCTACCTGGTTGAACCTCCTTTGGCAGCAATAACAAGCGCTTCCAATAGCTCAGGATCAGACCTGCACAATGTTCAGGAGGAATTTTGGACCATTCCTCCTTACTGAACTGCTTCAGCTCAGCCATATTCTTAGGATGTCTGGTTTGAACGACTCTCTCAAGGTCATCTCTATTGAGTTATAGTTTGGGCTCTGACTGGGCCAGTCCAAAAGGCTGATTTTCTTCTTTTTTTTTAAGCCATTCTGTAGCAGATTTACTCTGATGTTTAAGGTCATTGTCCTAAACATCATTGAATTCCCAAATAATTCAACCGTAGTTTCATCAGTCCACAAAACATTTTGCCAGTAGCATAGAGTGTGCTCATTGGCAAACGGCAGGCACACAGTGGCGTTTATTTTGGATAGCAGCAGCTTCTTACTGTTAAATGTTTTGCGTATAGTAGACTCATGAACAGAGATGTTAACCAGTTCCAATGATTCCTTCAAACCTTTAGCTGTTACTCTATGGTTCTTTACCTTAGCGTGTATCTGCGTTTGCAGTATTCTTTTCTGGGCGCACACTTCTAAGGGAGAGTAGTCACAATACTAAATCATATCTATTTGTAGACAATTCATGCAACTGTGGACTGATGCATATCTAAACTCTTGGAGATTTCTTTATAACCATTTCCAGCTTTATGTAAAATCAATAATTCTTGATATAGGTCTTCTGAGATCTCTTTTTTGCGAGGCATGATTCACATCAGCAGATGCTTCTTGTCAATAGCAAACTCAAAATGTTTGAGTGCTTTTTATAAGTCAACTCGTAACCAGTAACTCAAACCACACCTCCAATCTCGTTTCACTGATTGGACTCCAGGTTTGCTAACTCCAATTAGTTTCTGTTGAAGTCTAGGGGTTCACATATTTTTTCCAACCTACAGTGTGAGTGATTAAATTATGTTTTCAATATGGACATAAAAGATACAATAATGTGTGTTTTATTAGTTAAAAAGGATTGTATTTGTTCATTATTGTAACTCCAAGGAAGATCAGACCATATCTTAAGACAAATTTATACATAAATGCAGGTAATTCCAAAGGGTTCCCTTAAGTTTTCTTGCTACTGTACTATGTTGTGTGAGAATATATGTGTGGTCCTAAGTTACAGGTGTTTTACACTTGTGCAATTAAAGTTCTTTAGCTGGAGGCTGCACTACACTATATAAATGGATGATATATAAAACTGCGAGCTGTGCAAGTTGACAGAGGATACACAATTGCAAAGTTTGGGAGGGTGGAGTGGGGGGAGAGCACAGAGAAAGGTCAATGTTTGCTAGCTGCCGTAGCCAATGTACAGCTGGCTCTGCATATTAGCTCCCTTCACTAGATCCAGAAAGATCCTACAGAAAATGTCAATATGAGAACCATGTGTCTAAGCTCTATTTTGAAAAAATTTGGGATACAAGAAATGATTGATTAGTGTTAGCTTAATTTCAACATATTTGACCATATATGCAGGTCATCTCAGTGTGGCAACAGACTTGTGTAAAACGTATTATTTAGACATGATAGCTGAGACCTACAATATCTTTAAGTGTTTTATCACAATTTTACCACAGTTCCAAATGAACTACTGCTCCGTGGTTATCCACAATCACATAGAAGGATGGACAGCTTCAGGGGAGATATGCTATGATACTGTTTAACATGACCTTCTCAAGACAACTACCTAGACTAGCATCTTAAAATATATATAGGACTTGGTGCAAATGAGATTTACTTGAAACCAAATGCACAAAACAATCTTAATGTCACCGATAACTGCCCCAAGATAACACTGAGGCCTGCAAAAATCTTGTTGTAAAATGACATGGTCGCTGTTGACATGGTCTCTCAAACTGATGCTTTTTTGTTGAAGCATGAGTTTCAAAATCTAGTTAGGAGGAAGAGATGACAAGGCAAAAAATGATTACATGCATCCTTTTTATGTACAGAGGAAATTGAAAAAAGTGGCCCTGTTGATATCTTCTTTGCAGAGTTGCAATATGGGCGAATAAAAAGCACAGCAATTAGTCAGGTTCACTTACAGTATAAGTAGTAAAGCAGTGTGTTTGGTTGAAAGAGCTGTTTATCTGTACCTGCTTTGCTGAGCCTGCATGCTGTAATAGCTGTGTGAAAACTGAGGACAGTACCAACACAGAAGAACCATGAGCTGATGTCAGGCTGTCTCTCCAGGACCATGTGACTACTGTACCAATAAGCTTTGAGACTTTCCTTCCTGCTGCCTGGGTGCTCCTGTGAAGAGCCATGTCAACATTTTATAGTACCTGACAATCTGACAGCCAACACAAACCAATCAGAAAACACATTTGTAATTATTGAGGTAATTGTGACAGTTTACCCCGATATAGATTTTAGGTCACATCGTCCAGCTCTAACATTCTGCACGGTCTGCTCAATGTATGCTCTGAAACAGCTTAATGTGGGTCATGCATTAGTGATAGGTGCTGCATGGCGATCCCTTGGGAGTTGATTAGTCACACAAAATGACCTTGTGACGTGCCAATGACACAAATCAGGGAAAGCACATTTCAGTCACCGCCTGGCGTCCATATCACTGAGAACTACAGTGCGGTACAGTAAGCAATCTGAAGCAAATACAATGTAAAATTGTGCAAAAAATGTACATAAAAGTTAAATGTATCAAGTATGAAGGTCAACAAGCTGAGTGAAGTGACGTGAAATATACTGGTTCCTCTTATAGGTTAAATTCAAAGGTCACCAGTATAATTCAAGATGTAGTGTCAGGGCATGACTGTTCCCTTGGTTAAAGATAAAATATTAGTTCAATTTTAATGCACAGTGCCCACAGTGATCCACCACTTCTGTATTGCTCTCTCTTTTCACACCGACTACTACAATCAAGAGGACTTAACAAAGGAGTCAAAAAGCATTCCATAATAATTTCAATGCAACTGTATGCACAAAAGACTTTTGCATAGCTTTGTTAAGCTCACTCCCCACTCTCCATACAATCTCTTGTGATAGGCCTACATATTAACTCATCAGCTGCTGTCACATAAACTATGATGACAATAACCCAGAGTGCTATGCTGCACTGTGACTTTCATTAATTCTTTGAGGAATTGGTAGACATGTCTTGTTTTAACATTACCAACTACTAACAAGAACAGTACCTTACACAACCTCACTATTCCCATAACATCCGTAAGACTGGTGAATGTCTGAAGTAGTGGGGGGGGGAATAAGAGCAGGAGACCTCGGCTCAAACAGTCGCTTGCTGTGAGCTGTCACTAAGCAAGATATTGAAAGTCACAATCAATTCCAATGGTACTGACCCTGACCTCTCAGTGATCTGGGTGAAAACACTTATTATTACTAAGCATTGAGCAGAGACAGAGACATTTAGAGATTAAAGAAAACTAGAGAAACAATAAGAATGACAGGTAAATTGTCTAGATTTAGGCCCAAAGGTATAAGTCTCATAAGGCTGCGAGGCCCAAAGCTTTTTGTGTTCAGACCATGCTAAAGTAGAAAACAAATAAAACAACTGAATAATAATAATTTTCTTAAGATCACATTTCTCATCTGAAGCTCGACTGAAACACCAAAGTCACTATAATTTATTCATTACACCTCGAAAGTCGGAGGCCCAGACTGAACACATAAGTATGGGAGAACCACGGACATTTCCACTTCCTCGACCTAACCAAAATGCTGTTTTATTGGGTGATGGTAGAGGTGTGGCCATTTAAACCAAGAAGCAAGCACAGTCCAGATAGCACATATGGCTGCGCAATCAAGGAAAAAAAAAAACCTGTTTTAGTATTTTTTTAAAAATGTCTAACACCAGCTTTGCCACTGTCGCAACAAAAGGGAGGAAACAGAAACAAGTCATTCTCATTTAAACGTTTGCGCCTCAGTCAACTTTCATAGTCAGTCATTCAACATGGGTAGTGGGAGACAGGCCAACCCATCACATGACCACTTCCACAAGCAGCTAATGTGATATTCTCCTGAGGTCGGATAATCGCCTTCAAAGTTATAGGACGATGCATGTTACACAGCATGTCATCGCCTAAATAAATGCACTGTGAAAGTGAACATATTTTCACTTTTCATTTAGCTGTCACATTACTACGTCACGGCAAGTGGCGTAACGTTACAGACTACGATTCAACCATGTCGGTACAGGCATTAAGATAATGAATAACTGTTTAATTTATAGTTGCTCTAACAGTCATCCGTATCGCAGTACTGACAGTGGCCATTCGTACTACAGCATTGTGTAACGTTACTCCGAGAAAACAAATACTTTTGTTCCGTGAATGTGTTCATGGTCGATATAACGTGCAACACAAGTACGAAAACACAACGTTTCTGATTACGAGTTGGTATCAATATGTAACGTGCATACCGTATGTTTGCGTATTGAAGACCTTTGTAGTTTATATCACGAACAAGGGTTGCTAGTGTTAGCAAGAAGGCTAGATGCTAACTAAGATAAACGTCATCCACCCTGCCAAGCTAGTTAGCATAGCTCACGAAAGCTAACTTAGCTCGTTAGCAATCCCCAACTTGTGTTTGAAAAGTCGCTGGAGCCACTGATAATATCGTCGTGATTGGAACTGAAAGACAAACTTTACCTAACAATTTAACCATTCATTCATCCACATACCTGCAGGTGCTCCTGAAAGCGAATAGGCAGGATCTGAGCCATGGCGGTTCCTCTCTCACTCTCCTCCGGTTTCTTCTAATGCTAACAAACTACGGCTTCTTCTCTCAGATCCTAGCCGGACAGCCAGGGAACCTCTAGTCTAAAGTCCAAATCAAATAAGTCTAAGCCTTATGTAAAACGTGCTGTCGGTGTGATGGTACTTTTTTTTTATATTCGTCCCTAAACTGTTTCCTTGCGGGCTTCCCCTGGCTAACGACTGACTGCCACTACACCGACTCCCTGGACCTGCAATGGCGGTGGAGGTTGGTCAGCAGAGAAAACATCCCGGAAATGGAAGTGCATTCAATAAGGCGGATGAATACGCAGTGACACTTTTTTAAAGTGCATTATGCCGTGTATAATTACTGTTTCATTGGTAAATTTACAGTGTTTAATGTTCTCTTCGAAATGCAAAACAGCGACACAGGACTTCAACATACAAATCTATAAGAACAAAACGTAAAACCTGGAACTATTTCTTTCTATTCGCCCTTTGATTTTTGCCACATCATTCGTCTTTGTAGATTAACGTCAGTCCTACGTGTTGTACACTTGTTCCTGTCAGCAAATCAGAACCCTGAACTCAAGATAGACGCTCAACTTTTTCTTGCACCCGATAACCGTCTATTCAACATACATTTTGCTTACATTAAGTTCCATATGCTCACAGTCAGTGTGCTTCACATTCTCTCTTCTCATTTGATTATAAATCACATTGATCTATTTGCCTGTCGTTAGAGATTACTGGCAAATATCCACAATTTACTTTAAAGGAATGAACTTTCACCTACACTAAAGATCTGGACACACATTGATGTCAAAATGTCAATGATTTGTATGTACCTTTTGTATGTACATAATAAGTGTGCATGCAGTATGTGTATGGTAGTGTCCCACTACACATAGCATTTATTACAACTGTCTTCGTGACACAGGCAAATAAACAGACAGCGTCTTCATACTTCATACCATAGTTCACCAACTATTACGCCATAGCTAAAGCTTGCAAGCAAAGCAAAATATGATGAAGTGTTGAGAACCAAATGTTCCTTCTTATACCAAAATATAACTTTAAACGTGAGAAATAAGTATCTGTTCATGGCTGTCTCGCAAGACAATCTGAGAAATGAAGATTATAGGCTGCAAAATAATGATCTTCATTAAAGTCTGCAAGCAGGATTTCTGTGTTATGGTCAGAATCATGTAATATATATGTTGGGTGGAGTGTGCACCCAAGTGATCATTTCCCTTTTTTACATCCACAATTTCTGTAGGCAGAGGATGTAACCATATTGCTCAATGTAAAACCGAATGTTGGGAAAGCCATTCCTCAAACGAGCTGAACTGTTAGCAGCGATGTAATTCTGCTGAGCCAGCAATTATTTCTTCTGAAGAAAAGAGCGGGTCGCAGGAAAATTCACGTGTGGTATTTGTCTCTACAATAGATTAGGAGATATGAAAGAGTAAAACTGCAATCCAGAATACCATTTTTTAAAGAATGTTTCATTGTGTTAATATCTACTGAATATAACAGCAAAATTAAGTCCATCCTCCATTAAAACATTGGTATAGAGATGCCAGCCAAAAGAAAGGACCAGATCAGTGCCAACAGTCCACTCTAAGCAGTGCAGACATGTTAGACATAGGTTTAAGAGGATAAATTACATGAACATGTATATCAGGTGTAAGTAATTTTATTTGGAGTGGAACATCAATTGTTCCACTGTTTATTTGTTGATGGAGAATCACCAACATCATAACATTATAAGATATTCACAGCTGTTGCTTTTCCAAATGAAGTCTATGTGCATTCAGATAATTTCATTCCAGAACCATTAACATACAACAAATCGAGATAAAAACATAAATGAAATGTTATTAAACAGGGTTAGAAATGATGTTGTTCCTTTGCTATTTTCAGTGGCGTCATAATGATGAATCGTCCAAAGAGCATCAGTCCAAGTGCATCAGAGACCTACCAGATAACATCTGGATTGTGATCCATCCAGATGGATCCTTTGGCAAAAGCTACTTAAAAACAAACAAGCAACAATAAAATAAAATAAAAAGATTGAGAAAAGCAGACGGAAACGTTTCACAATCAAATGTTAAGGGGGAAGTGTTGGGGGTAGGGTGTATAATTTACAAATATGAAATATTCACGTTAAAGGAATCTAGAGTGTTAAATATTTCATTTAAAACTCAAAAATAGAGGATGCTACATCTATAAAACGTCATTATTGTAACACAAATAGCTGTTCTTTTCTCCAAATGTATGGATAAACCCCCTAATATTACTATATTTTGATTTCTGAACTCAAGTGGTAACCTTTTAGAGCAAGTTACCATGACTCAATGACCAAATAATTGGCTTTGCACTCTAGAGCATAAATGAATGTAATTCAGAGGAGACCCGTTTCTGCTGAGATAAAAGAGGTTTGCATGGAGCATAAACAGCACTTTCCCTGTTCTTTTCCCCTGAGATTAAACTGTTGGGTTCTGTTTACCACCTGGGACCAAGTCTAATAAACCTGGACCAACCATGCAATTTGTTTGCTGATGTATAGGGAGGGGGTGTAGTGGAGGCCGTCCTGAATAGACCATTCACGCTGCTGTTGCCATGGATTCACAGGCCGAGGAAACACAAGACACAGACACTAACAGAGACGCCATGTGTGTCACGATAAAAAGAGTGGCCTTTGGACTATCTGCAAGGATGTCACACAGGCCCCCGGAGGCTGAGATTAGCCCCAGGCACCAAGCAAAGCGAAGGGCAGGGCAGTGCTGGTAGTTCTGCAGCATTTGCCCTGGTCTTTCCTCATAGACTGTCCCCATCTCTGTTTAATGTATCTCTTGCAGCTCAACAAGGAGTCAAGCGAGGGCCACAGAAGAGCAGCCATGCCTGGACATGAGATCCTTTACAGATTTTTGACCGTTAGTATAGTCAAGTGCCTTGGCAAGGATTTAGACACAGATGGGAGCTCTGTGTCTTCCTGTGGCTGGGAGGATCCCATTAGGGATGACTGAGCTTGGATCAGAACCAGGTTTGTAAAGTCCCATAGAAACCCAATTGGATCTCTGGTTCTCTCTCTCTCTCTCTCTCTCTCTCTCTCTCATTCCCTCTTCTTTTTTTGTCTCTATCATTCCCCCTGCTCCACTTTCAAAAGGTGGAGATTAGGGGAATGTCATCACACTAACATGCTGTATACACATACACCTTCTGTTCTTTCCCTCTTCCTTTTTGCCAGTCATTTAGCAGGTTCAACTTCAGTCAGCTCCATCTTTCAATGTCACACGAGCATGGTAATACTTCCACTATTGTTAACTCAACAATATTTTATCGGCCTATGTGCTAAATTGAACTATAACAAACATGATAAATAATGCATACACAAATCATCTTGAGTCACATATATTCATTTTATTTTCACAAACTCACAGTATTTTGTGGCCTAACCTTTGAGCGCCAGTGGAGGGGAAGTTACTAATTGACTGTGTGTGGGCCTTTGCACCTAGTAGGCAAGAGGACGAATAGTTTGTCACGGGTTACAAATATCACTCTAAGGAAGGACCATTAAAGTCAAATAATTTGGATGTAAGACCTGATTGGTGAACTGCTTAAAGTTTGGACCTGCTACTACTGTCTTTGCACTTGTGAGTCAACTGTACCTTGTACTTAAAAACAGCATTCAAAACCTACAGTGGGGAGGACAAACCTGTTTTCCCCCCAAGAAACATTATTTTAGTGCTTGTAATTGACTTAGCTTTTCACAAGTACTAGAATATGATCAAGTAACAACAAATACAATGTTCCTTAGCATGTTTAATTGCAATTAAACTGGTAAAACTGTTTTTAGTGCAGCACATATTTTATTTGGATTTTGTTGCCATCTGGTGGACTGAGGCTTCAATTAGATATTTTTTAATTTAATTAGATACCATTTAATTTTCTGAAGAGTGTTGCATCGATTCACTTGCTCAAATTACTATCATAGGGACTGTGCATTTGTTTTGGTGCAGTTGAATTTGTAGAGCATTTGTAAGTATGATGATAAGCTGCATGTCTAATTCCTGAAAGATAAAAACAGTGTTAGAGGGCTCTTGCCTACATAAATAGAAAATTAATTGTTAGGGAAAATCAAAAGTTCCCTAACAATAAATGTCTATACTTCGCGGTGGTATTAGTATAGTAAGTCATTCACTGGCAGTAGAGTATTCTGGACATGCAGTGCCACCTCCTGCAGGTGCACAGTACTAGAGGCTCAACAGGTGGCACTGCAAGTCCAGAATACTCTTTGTCTTTGTAATCTGTCCACCAGCAAGCTTCTCTACTTCTGTGACTTTGTGACCTATAATTATCTAACAGCATCTGAATACTTGCCATGCTCAACGGTAGCAATGCCAGTCTGACTCTGTGCAAGTCTATCTAGTTTATCCTGAATTACAGCACACTTAAAAATTATGATCTTCCTTGAAAAGGAACTAAGTGTAATCAGTGATCTAACAACCAAATGTTCCAGTCAGAGGTGCATGTTTAAACAACATCCAAAGTAACCTGTAATTTAAAAAAACAAATGAAGATGAATTTACTGCAATCACATTCATAATCTGAATAATAATACAGATGAGGGACACATTTTGCACTGTGACTCTGTCTTGTGCATGTATTGGAGCTATCACATGTGGATCTACGCACGCATGGTTTTGCTCTTACTAATATTTGTATTAAAAGCATCATCTTTCCACATAAAACCTTTTTGTTCAAACACATACGCACATTCTCTCTCTGCCTAAGATCACGGGAGAGACTCTCAGTGGGTGAGAGATCATGCCACAAGTGCGGTGGAAGCCATAGTTTATAGATGTCGGTCGCTACATCTCATACTGTCATACTCTGGTTTTAGTCAGAAATGATTCATAAGTAACGACTAAAATCTGGGGCATGTTTTCCAATCTTTATTTTAAAAAAGCGTGTTAACCAGAAATGTCAGAGCAAATAATCACTACATAAAAGTTGACAATAGTGCTGTCCTGTTGATGGGATTTTGTTTTGTCTGTTTTGTGGTTTTAGCACACAGACATGTTGAGCGTCTTGACTCATTATCGTTTCTGAAATCTGGAGCTCATATGGACATTAAAGATGCTGCAAGTCATTACTTTCATTTCTTCATATCTCCTGTAACATTTTGTTCAGAGAAGCATGAGGGCAGATTGTGGAATGCTGACAAAGAGGCATCCCAATCAATTTAGTTAGATAACCCTTCAAGTGAAATAGATTGTTGGGTCTGTTTGTATTTCTCATCACCCTCGGTCATCCTCCTTTTCTCTGTGTTTCCAGTCCATTTCCATGTGCATCAGCACTATTCCTTCTGCTACAACACCAGCTGAACTGTAAATCACTGCTCTGTTATTTTTATTGGAATGTTGGTGTGTTTGTGCAACTTGGCACTGAGCTTTGGCCTTGGCGCAGACAGTCAGGCTTGGATGGGATTCTCATGGGAACAGGCACAGATACAGTATGCACACATGCACGGACAGTTCGTCACCTTGGAATTATAAGGTTCTATATGACATTTTGGCAAAATTGAGTTATTCACATATTCTTATTCTGTGACAATGTATTAACATTATGTGAGGTGTTTTTTTTTTAAGCTGTATGCATTTTTGGACTTTTTATTTAGAAAACAAAAAGGTTCTATCTCTATCAACTATTGGGAATGCAAAAACTTGGAAGCTCAATATCTCAATATCGCTCCGACTTCAGATGGAACCTTATCATTCCAAGGTGGTGAGTTCTAACTTTTACAGAATAACAAGTCATTCATTGAGACAGAAGTGTAGGGAATGATCTTGTTATGAGTTTCGGTGCTTTCAGTCAACTGTACAATGCAAAGCAGACATTACACATTCACACACAGATTAAACATTAAGCCTGGTGGCTCTGAAAGGGAGGAGTCTCTAAGTGGTCAGAATAAAAGTTTGGACATACAGTACTCTCGCTGTTACATCCCTCTGTGTGGCTGACTAATGATTTGATGGGAAAGAGACACAACATGAGCTCAAGTACAGGTAACACATTTAAACCTTAAACCGAAATGTCTTGATCTTGCTTCCCAGCTCTGTTATTTGAGCAGTCTCATCTGTGTTGTCCTTTTCATCCATGTATTTCTATTTGTTTTACAATATATTTTGAACTCTCAATGTATTTCTCTCATCTTTTTAGGAATTAATGTAGCTCACACAGTGTAAACAACCATTGTCTATATATCTATTAAAATGTTAAATTGAACACTTGACTTGGTTTCTATACCTAGACTTGTTGAAGAAATTGAATATATCCGTTTGGATAGTGCTTCAAAAAAGTGATCACCATTCACAACCCCAAATTCTCATCTTTATAAAGTAAGACAGCCAATCGTTGGCTCAGTTGAGCTTCGGCAGCTTGTTTATGAGTATGTTTAGAGGACCACTATGCCCTAGAAGATTTTTTTGGTGGTTTATGGTGGGGAAAATCAAACAGTGACCCATTAGCTGTACAGAAGTGCCTGTGTAAGCTATTCAGGAGAGGTGCTACTTTGCCACGTAGCCAGCAGAGAGTTACTAAGCATGTTACATTATCATAACAGCTTGTTTTTATTTTACATTGTCTCAGAGAAACAAGCAGTCAGTATAGACCTTTTCATTCCTGCTAATGGCCACTATGGGGAGATGAGTAACGATGAGCAAATTATTATTGTATTTTTATTTAACCTTTATTTCATACAGGGCAGGTTGGCAAAGCATATACACCAATCAGCCATAACATGATGATGTGAAGAACACTGCTTATCTCATTAGATACTGTATATGAGGCAGCAAGTGAACATTTTGTCCTCCAAGTTGATGTGTTGAAGCAGGAAAAATGGGCAAGCATAAGGATGTGAGCGACTTTGACAAGGGCCAGATTATGATGGCTAGACGACGGTCAGAGCATCTCCAAAACTGCAGCTCTTGTGGGGTGTTCCAGGTCTGCAGTGGTCAGTAACTACCAAAAGTGGTCCAAGCAAAGAAAACCGGTGAACCGGCGACGGGTGGCCAAGGCTCACGGATGTGCGTGGTGAGCGAAGGCTGACCCGTGTGGTCCGATCCAACAGAAGAGCTTCTGTAGCTCAAACTGCTGAAAAAGTTAATGCTGGTTCTGATAGAAAGGTGTCAGAACACAGAGTGTATCGCAGTTTGTTGCATATGGGGCTGAGTAGCTGGAGACCGGTCAGGGTGCCCATACTGACCCCTGTCCATTGCAGAAAGTGCCTACAATGGGCACGTGAGTATCACAACTGGACCACGGAGCAATGGAAGAAGGTGGTCATGTCTGATGAATCATGTTTCCTTTACATCATGTGGATGGACGGGTGCATGTGTGTTGCTTACCTGGGGAAGACATGGCACCAGAATGCACAGTGGGAAGAAGGCAAGCCAGTGGGATTTGGGGATTATTCTGCAGGGAAACCTTGGGTCCTGGCATTCATGTGGCTGTTACTTTGACACGTACCACTTACCTAAACATTGTTGCAGACCAAGTACACCCCTTCATGGAAACGGTATTCCATAATGGCTCTGGCCTCCTTCAGCAGTATAATGCACCCTGCCACACTGCAAAAATGGTTCAGGAATGGTTTGAGTAACATAACAATGAGTTCAAGGTGTTGACTTGGCCTCCAAATTTCCCAGATCTCAATCCAATTGAGCATCTGCGGGGTGTGCTGGACAAACAAGTCCGATCCATGGAGGCCCCACCTCGTAACTTACAGGAAAAAAAGGATCTGCTGCTAACGTCTTGGTGCCAGATACCACTGCACACCTTCAAAGGTGTCCATGTCTCGACGGATCAGAGCTGTTTTGGCAGTATAATGCAGTGCATTAAAGGAGAGCTGTAATTTCTCAGTGGCTAATTTGACAGAATCAGCAATGTTACATAAATGGTGAACAAGACAGGGCCCAGAGTGAATCCCTGCTGCACACAAGTTGGATATTTGATGAGAATGAATGAAATTGAATGAATAAAATTGTTCAAATAATTATTCATCCTAATACCCCTTTATGTAAAACTGACTGTTCAAACGATATTTACATTGTTACATTGAGGCTTCATCAGTTTATGATGGCTGAGCTGTGCCACATGGGAAAGTGCAATGTATACCCTACCAGAAGTTGTTTTTTGAAGGCTTATGCGTATTTTTCTCTCACAATATATCTGTATCTCAGTTGTCCTGATGCAATAATCCTCTTAGAAACTAATGTTGATTTATGTAAAAATGAAGTTTGACTGATCCTGCCTGGAAGTTTTGATTCTTTTTCGGTCACATATTTTTTTACTTTAAGGTTTTAATGTTCTTTAATCCCCTCCCCTTTCATTTATAGAGGACAAAGACTAACGATAATCACATAAAGTCAAACCCTGTTTTATGGTGTCTGCAGCTGATAAAGTCAGCAGATATGTCATGCATGGCTCAAATAGTCAGTCAGTATTACTGTTAAACAGATACACCCCAGTTTAGTAGACAGAACCACACAGACGTTCACAGAGCTGTAAGTTAAAATTAATATATCATAACGCAAATGATCATGTCTGATTTCTGCTGCTGTGTTGAAAGGTTTGATCTGGGGTGTGCGGTATCAATGCAATTCAAATGAATATAGTAACTGTATCACATATTTTGGTAAATATGCTGAATATCTGTGTGAAATGTGTGAATACTAAATTTCACTACCTGAATTTTATGCTGCTGAAGTTGTTAAATTAACGTGATCTCTGTTTTCAAGGTTTGGTGGAAATCATAGGGATGACAGAGTAAGTATGCTTTTCATTCAGTTGTTGACAGTCAGTGCATACATTTTGAAATACCCTCATTATTTCATGGTCAGTTCAAACATAGCATGAATACTATACTGCTACTACTACTAATAATAATGTTAAGATGATCAGGCACAGAACAGACTTGGACATTAAGCCTGAAGAACAGAATTACTGCGTTCATGTCTACCTAAAGGATATCACATTAATGCTTAGTATACAGCTTGGCAGAGATTTAAAACATTGTAATTGACATGGCTTGGCATGTTGACTTAGTAATATTTAAGACTTTGGGCCGAAGATAAGACCTGCTACAGATAAATGCTCTTATTTTAAGAAATAACAGGTGAGGTTGTACAATTAATCTGCACTAAAAATTGTAATGTAATTGTAACTGATATAATTGATTGATTACTTTCATTGAAATTAAGGAACACAAACATGGCATTTTAGTGCAAAGTAATTATTGGGTTAAACTTTAAGTTTAGAGGCTCATAAACAGAAGAAAATTAGTCTACTTAAGTAAAATGTCTCTCATCTCTCCTTTTACAGGAGATTTACATTTAATCCTAAAGAGGGAATAGACAACCCAGTAATGGTCATCGCAGATGATGCAGGTAACGTGCATATAAATTCCTAATTATCTTCTGTGTATCAGACCATAAGGGAGCTCTGCTCTGAGAAGGCATTTCTGCACTTTGCTGTCTCTTCCTGCTCAGACTCTGTGCTGACACCCAGCCCACGTCTGTGTGTTCTTAAACGAGAGGAAGGGGAGTCCTACGGCTTCCATCTGCAGATGGAGAGAGGACACCAGGGTCACATAATCAGGAATGTAGTGCCAGGAGGGGTGGCAGGGCGCAGTGGACTTCAAGATGGAGAGAGGCTTCTGGAAGTCAACAACTGCTATGTTGAAGATGTTCCTCACCCTGAGGTAAGATGAGCTTCCTACATTATTAAACTGACAGAAGCCTTCGCCAAAGGACTGATTGGATTCTAACAGGAACTGCTGTATTTCCTTTTTTATGAATCAGGTGGCTAGGAAGATAAAGATAAGTGGAAACCAGTTATGTTTATTAGTGTTGGATGGGGAGGAGTATGAGAAGGCTGTGTCCCAAGGTCAAGACCTCCGAGATCTGGCCAGAGAGCGCATGCACAAGGGCGATGGCTGCAAACCACCCCGACTCTGCCACATCACCAGGAATCCTGCCTCAGGTCTGGGCATCAACTTCACACCCGTGGCAGGTAACAATACTCCTGGTAATCACAACAAGTCCAAGGTTCGAGGTTAGATGTCTAACAGAGGGACGTTATGTTGAAGTCTGTGCAGCTTTGTTCAGTTGCTCCTCATGTTTCTGCCCTGTAGGAGATAAAGGTCGCTTCTCTGTGAGCCTGGTTTCAGGAGGTGCAGCTGAAAAGGCAGGGGTGTGTAAGGGAGATCGCCTGGTGTGGATGAATGGAGCAACAGTGTCCGATCTCACACACTCTGCACTCAGCAGGATGGTACGAAGTCAGTCTGTTTTCACAATAAACATTAAAACCGTAAAGTCTCAACTCATTTTCTGTGCTTTGTTTTGCTGTCATTTACTCCAAAACTGGTTATTAACCTGATATGGCTTACAAAAAGTGTAAATAATGGATGCAACTGACAAATATGAATGAAAACATACTGAAAAAATATTTAAAAAGTACATGCACACAAACAATAGGTCAATTTACTACTATAAAATGAAGTTATTATGTCAAGCCTTGTCTAGCTGTAACAAATAATGTTTTGCTGTAGATGAAAAAATGTGGCAATCACATCACCATCCTGGTGATTGACAGTGAGAGTGAGAAGAACTACATGCGACAGAGGATGCCCATCCTGCCCACCATGGCTGTTCCACATAACTTGCCATATAGAGCCCGAAAACTCCACCTGGTCTCTGGGCATGAGGGCTATGGTTTCTTCCTTCGGCTGGAAAAGGCGCCATCAGGACGCACATGTGAGAGGACAAAAACGGCTCAAAACTCAAGCATTCTAGACTTTAGCCTTTGACTAAAACATCTGTGCATTTTCGATTAATAGGTCATGTCCTGCGCGAGATGGACAGTGGCAGTCCAGCAGAGAGGGCAGGTATGCAGGATGGAGAGCTGCTGCTGGAGGTCAATGGAGAGTCAGTGGAGTCACTGAAGCACGAGGAGATTGTGGACAGAGTGAGACTGAGTGGACAACACGTCTCCCTCACCTCCATCACTCCCCAGGGGCTGGAGTTTTACACCCAGGTGGGCATGACTTACCATATACATGTCTTTTCCACAACACATTATTTCATATATCCAAATGCTTAGGACGTGGCTCCCCGCAACGTGGTTCAAGCCAAAGAAAAAATTATTTAATTAAACATCAGAATTCTATTTTGGAAGCCATATCAAAACATAATTCACATCCAGATAAGAGTCTTCATTCTTTTCTTTATTTTGTGTCTGCAGTTGGGCCTATCACCTCTTTTGTTCTGTGAAGATGATAGTGTTGAGAGAGAAAAGGAGAGCAGCATACCAGCTTCTGCAGCGCAGCAGTCACCACAAAAGGAAATGGATGGCTCATGCAAACCCAGACTCTGTTCTCTCCAAAAAGGCCCTTTGGGGTTTGGCTTTAACATGGGCTGTGTCCCACAGAATGCTGGGACCTTCATCAGCCAGGTGGGGATGAAATACTGTATTGCACTTAGTCAACATTACCTTGTTACTGAGGCAAACATAACAAGAAGAGAATAGGCCAGGATATTATCATTTTTTTGTCAAATGGGATGGTAGATTTAGCTATTTTGCCCCTGTAGGTTGCATTTGGGGGCTCTGGGCAGAGTGCAGGATTGCTTGTGGGTGATGTAGTGATGGAAGTCAATGGGCAAAATGTGGAGGATAAATATCTGGAAGATGTGATTATGCTTACGAAGGAAGGAGGAAATTGTCTATCCTTAGTAGTCATGGATAAGACTGGCTACAAGTTGAAGCAGACTGACACATCTACCATAGATATTACTGACAGTGAGGTAAAAGAAAACATTAAAAAAATTAAATCTACTACATAATCCATTTACACATTCAGTTCACCATTGACCACAGTCTTCACCATCTTGTTTTGCTTGTTTTTCAGCAGGAGCAAGAAAATGATGAGATATCATCTTTGTGAGTGACAAAGTTTCTCACACAACTCTGAAGACATTCCCCCGTACCATACGCCTACTGAAGAGACATCAGACTGAGCTGAAGAAAAAACAACGTGTCTAATATTGTTATTATTATTTTGGCCAAGTTTGTCTTAATCTAATCGGAGGGTTTCACAAAGGAATCCAAAAGATTGAACGGTTCAAATAAGATGAAAGCTCTAACAGTTTTACAACTCACAAAGGAATGTTGTGTGTATGCAGAATCTAAAAAAAAAATTTTTTTTAGAACATGATCAGCAGTAATGTAAAGTACTCATGATAAATGATGGAAAAAAGCACTGGTATGGTCCTGTACTGTTATATAAAGTGTCAACTGTGTTGTTTGGGGTGGGAGTGGGGGTTTATGTTCATGCGTTTGAAGTATTATGTATAAAACAGTATGTGTATTGAGAATGTAGCTGAAATGTAACTAAAATAATATGGATATAAATATCCACCAACAATTTGCCATGTTGAACTTCCAAACATTTCATAGCCTAATATATAATACAAACACGTAAAAAGGGCCATGTGAAAAATTAATAAAAGCATGACATGATACAAGTTTCTAGACCAATGTAAAAGTGGTGATGTATGAAGTGTTTTAGCAGAATTTATGTAACCATAAACCAAGATTTTCATGTAACTGATCTGACCAAATATATCATAATGGATGGATGGATCATACACTGAGGTGATGGACCTTCTCCATCCTAACTATAGTCTGTAGCTGTTGTTACTTTCATCAATTTGCCAGTTATGTGGCCTGGAATGGTATATTTGACCTTGAATTCCATAACATAATATCTCATGTCTTCTTAATGAATAGCCAACGTTTAAACCTGGATGCCTATTAACCACTGTAATATTATAGTATGCTATATAGTAAAATGTACACGTGTATAAGTATATAATTGTATCACTATTAAAATGTGTCTAATTGATGCCCTATTAATTGTGTTTATCTAATGTATTCAAATGTATGAATGAAACATCAAACAAACATACAAAAACAACACTATAGTTCACTGCACCCTCTAGTGGTCATTTGGGAAAAATGTAGCTTGTGCTGTTTGAGATAAACTATTGAACTTTGTAACTGAACTGTAAGGCTAAACACTGTAAGGAGAGTGAGAATAAAATTATACTGACATTCTGGACGTCCAAATGTTGTACGATATATAAACATGTCATTAATATAATGTGAAGCATAATTATACAAGAAGGTGTTATTTAGACTGGCAGGCTGTTTCTGTGCAGGCACTTGTGTGGTCAGCTGCAGGCGTGGGTCCTTGTGCTGGAGGTGACATTCAGTCGGCTAGCAGGAAGCACTTAGCGTCGTAAACATGGCGCAGGCAGTGCAAAAACTGGTCGCTAAAGTACCTACCCTGGTCGGCGGTAGGTTAATTTGTTGTGATATTGTAACATGTATCCATTAATAGAAAACTAAATTGGCTGGGCCGACTTGTCAATTACATCGAGACGCAGCCATCAGTTGAATTAAATGGATGTAACGTTAATGTTAGCTAATGCTATTAGGTGCAGAAAAGACTGAATTATGGTTTCATGTTGATTTATTTTCTCTGATTATGTTGCTTTTGTGCTGGCTAACACGCGTAATTTGTTTCGTTTACACTCGGCAAGCATAAGCCGAGTAGCTAAGTGGCTAATGCTACCAAGGCGCATGCCGGGGAGCTCTGCGGCTCAAACGTCAGCCGCAGCAAAGGAAAGTTGCACCAGTCTTGTAATTGCAGTATTTCTTCTCCCTTAGCCGCTGTCACCTACTCTAAACCTCGACTGGCAAACTTCTGGCACTATGCCCGTGTTGAACTTGTCCCCCCTACCCCTGCCGAGATCCCCAAGGCCATCGAGGGAGCTACAAACCTCATCAAGGGTGTCCAGACAGGACGTCTCGGTCAAGTAACAGTGAGGGTGCGTTTATATGTGTGTATATAGAGATCTTCTGTCACTCTCCAATGGTTGGTTCAATATATCAAGTATTTGTTATCAAGAATCAAAGAGACAATACATATCATTAGAAATCCCAATACGAACATTGTCAGTTGGTATAGGTCCCATGCTGATTTCAGGTTCTCAAGTCTCCCAAATTCATGGATGGAACACTAGGATCTGGTAGCTACATTCAAAATAAGACAAGTGGAGATTTTATGATATCCTGATAGAATAGAAAACACCTTGAAGACTGTGTTGTCAGAAGGATTTGACTCTCACAGCAAACTGTGAACCAGTATGCAGTTTTTTTGCCCCAAATAGTTTCTTTCATTGAAAATTGCAGATCAGTTGAAATGATCTGCAAAGGTAGTTAACATATAGTTCTCAATAGAAAAATTATTTTTCAGATACATTTTCAAACGGTTTTATTTTTAATCATATTTAAACAAACAAAACACACAATGCGGGTTTGGAGGTTTTATAGAGTAGCACTTATACGTTTTCAGTGATGAAGTTTGTCATTTGCAAATAAATTGGTATGTTGTCAAAATTACGATGTGAAACATTAGACGCCATAAAACTCAGAACCTGGAAAAGTATTTGAATTAAAACCAGTTGTATTCATCAGTGTCATTCTCTTTTCATTTAAATTATTTTTTCATTCAATCAATCCAAAAACAATGACAGATTATCATCTGTGGCTAATATCACATTTTGATTGATACATGTCTCTAGAAACAAATCTAATTCAAGTTTTTGTTTCCTCACAGGATGCTTTTAGGAATGGACTGGTGGCCACTGAAGTGTTGATGTGGTTCTACATTGGAGAGTGCATTGGCAAAGGAGGCATCGTTGGCTATGCTGTCTGAATTTTGGAGTGTCATGCTTTTTTTTTCTCTCTTGAGCGTTTTATGCTCAACTTCTTGCAAGAATCCTGGGAACCAATAAACAGATGTCTATTGTTAAAAAACAACTTGTTTCTTGACTTCTTGCTTTTCATATGACATGCAACTATTTGGCAAATGCATTTGAATGTGAACGTACAGCTAAAGGATGTTTCAGTTTAGTTCATACACAGTGGAATAGACCTTTTTCACAGAAGACATTTTCACATGCCACAGTAGGAAACACTCAATTGTAAATGCTATAATTAATGTTTGAATTCCATTTAGCTGCTGATATTCAACATAATCTGGTGTTTCATCTATACAATCACTCGTGAAGCAAGAATCTTTTAATATTTGAAATTAAGTGATCCCATCCCCAAATCTGTTGTTTCCTGGTGTTTATAATTTAAATGTGATGGTGGAAGCTTCTAAGAGTCTGGAAATGTGTGGTTTAGCAAAGTGCACTTTTGAAAGTGCTTGAACTCTTAATAAGCTGTACGAACTCTGCTTTGAAGATCAAATCAGAACAGATCAGTGCTGCTGTTATTTTTGGCTAAACATGTCATGATACACATGATACATGACACATGATACATTTTTTATTTCAGTTCAGTTCCTGTCACCTGACACGGAGTCGTGAGTATTGTCAGTATTCAGGTAGTGTTACTAAAAGGTCAAATTATATCATGGTACAGATAGTTTTGAAATAGTTTATACTTCGCCTTTGTTAAAGCTCAAATAATAAAATCAAATGAGTAGCTCTACTTTCTTATTAAAATCCACATTGCATGCTCCTATATTTGTAAATCCAATGAGACATTTAATTTGGCGATAGACGATCATCTGATCCTTATCTTTTGATGTAGAAATAGGTGAATAATCTTCAAAACACAAACATCCAATTAATTCATGTAGCTCTTTATTTAGAACTATCAATGAACAATTTTGCTACAAAACAAGTATTTTCTTGATATCAATTATAATCTGGTTGTCCATTATATAAGTAAACATACATACAATTAAATAAGGGTTAGTTCAAGTGAAAAAAACTGGTAAGGACTCTCAGCAACTGATATGACAACTTTCAGATTATGTCAAAATATGACCAAATGAAATGACGTTGAAATAGTGTTCAATATGTGTTGAAACCACAATAATACCTGTTAATGCACCAACATGAATGTTACTGTATTACTCATACCGATGGTAAGAGTGGAATATATTTTCAGTTAACTATGCAAATTTTTATGTTTGCCATTTCTTATACTTTTTCAAGTTTTATTTTTCTTAACTGCATTACAGTTTTTTATTGTGTTAAGCACTTTGTGCATTTCATATCTTTGTTGTAAAGCACTTTGAACTGCATTTCTTGTATGAAAGGTG
>JAVQJF010029917.1:0-43445 GCA_036023855.1 Gadopsis marmoratus | reverse complement strand
CAGATTCCAGGAACAACATCCGAGATCTCTGTCCAGAAGAGTGCAGTCCTAGGAACAGCTAAGATACTGCGCAGGACCCTCAAGCTCCCAGGCCTCTGGTAGAGGACCCGAGCTTGAAGGAGGCATAGACTGCCCGAAGAGGCGAGAGG
Organism: Gadopsis marmoratus; assembly: GCA_036023855.1. Lineage (NCBI taxonomy): Eukaryota > Metazoa > Chordata > Actinopteri > Centrarchiformes > Percichthyidae > Gadopsis > Gadopsis marmoratus. The sequence goes on along the minus strand of JAVQJF010029917.1, from coordinate 43,296 downwards.
GGAATTCTTTTTATATATAATGTTTTTTTTTCTTCCTAATTTACTCTTTTGCTATTATAGTATTGGGTTTTGCTTTTGTCATACACATTCCTAGTAACAACATAGATGCTATTTATATTAATGTTCGACATGTCCTGTGTCCTGTATATCTGCTCGGTCTTGTGGTTGGGGTGACTGAAGTGTGCTGTCAGTAGGCACTATAAGCTTTCTATTCTTACGCACTGACCTTGAAGATTGTGAAAGTGTGAGTTAGGGGCCTGCTGCCTATGTAGGACAGGATCTGTTTGCACTTGAAGCTGTCAAAACAGCTTTTTGATTAAATGGAAAAATACAATAACTACACATACTGCAGTGTTGCATACAGAAAGCCAACCTTGAAACTCTGATGCCTCTAACACCTGAGCCAAAATTCACTGTGTATATGCACATCACTGTAAATGTAGGGGAAAATGGGAAGAAAACATTACATTTCAGTGGGTTAGTTGCACTAAGTGGATGACAATTGAACTGGGTCAGCCATGTGTCTACTTATCTTTTGCTAGCCTCATCTACACCCCCACTTCATACACACATAGCTCGTTTCACATTCCACATTAACGCTGTAATGTTGCCCTGTAACAAAGCCCCTCAGCCATCAAGAGTACTTCAAAACAACTGATAAATGGTCACGCCACCAGATTGCAGCCTCCATGGGTGGCCCTATCTGATCAACATGCTCCAACATGGGGCCCTTCGCCCCTCAAACCATAGAATGGAAAATGTAATGCACACACCAGACCGTCCTGGCATGGCCTTCTATTCGCTTTTGTGTCTAAGGTGCATTCCCTTTAAAATATACCCATGTCACCATATGTTGTGTTGTTTCGCAAGGAGGTTGGTAGATTCTTGTTCAGGATGTGCGCATTGTGATTGACCAAAAACTGTCAATCGCCACATTTTAGATGCAATGAAAACTAATCAAAATTTACTGCAGAGCTTATCTCTTTCAATAATAGATTTAAGCAGTCTTTTGTCCAATTATGTGACAAAAACGCTGCAGAGAACAGGAAAGCTTTGAATAGCTGCAATCAAGTTCTTTATTTGCTCTTGTTAGTGGAGTTACTGTGGCACAAACATAATCACATTGGTATGGAAACAAGGAAGCTAGATGATCAGATGGTGGCTGATGACGCCCCTACATCCTTTCTTAAATCATCTGAAATAAATGGTGACTTGTTGATTGTGGTTCTTGTATTAAGAGTGTACTTAACAGTGGAGAAAGTCTTTGCGTATTTAATACAGCTGAATATGATCCATGAATCTGGCTCCTTGTGATAATGAAAAACTTTAACTTTTGAATGTTTGTATCAATAAGATAGCCTACCTAAATAAAATCTATACGATTAACCAATTTTTTCGTACTTTTTTTGGTTGTGATTTGATGCAACAGGACTCGACTGTACTTGCGGCGTCAGAACTTGAGATCCAGTCTAGACTTTAGCTGTCCTCTGCTTTGTTGTGACTTGACTTGTGATGTCATGACACAAGGTTGACATGCGACATGAGCAAAAGGGGTCATCCTGCCTCTAGCTCGCAGCAATATATGTGTTGCTTTTGCAAAAAAAAAAGTCAGCTTAACTTAATGTATAGTGTGACCTTGAATGTGGTATAATACAGAGTGTTGAGTCTCGGCTTCAGCCTCTCTTACAATCTAAAGTACACTGCTGTGTTTCCAGTTATGGCGCCATTAAGCCGTGAGAGCAGCACACACTTAACCCTGCAACCCTTAACAACTCCCTAATCCATACACCCCAGCTCAGCCTGAGATATGAGATATACTGTTCCTTCTCATGGGTGTGCATATGTGAGGGTGTGTATGTGCCTGTACAGTCACACAGATAAGTGTGTGTGCATGAGTGTGTGTGTTTCTTTTTTTCAATGCAGGGCTTGGCTGCAGTCTTATGTTTCAGTGTGCGGGGAACACACATAAACATACTTGCACACATGCACGTACACGCACACATGTACACACACACACACACACACACACGCGCACACACACATCCATCTTCATAGGCAAGTCAGTCATCCATTTCAGCTTCATCTTTGGCCCACATCCACTGGTATGTCAGTATTCATGTATGTATGAATGCCAGAGAGGGAGAGAAGCAAAGGGAAGCAGAAAGGCAGCCAGTTGGGGGGCCATTTGGATTATCGTAGCATGCCATGCAGTGAGTTCATTGAGTTCACAAGTGTGAATGCAGTTTGCCTGTAGAACGTCAAGGTGGCTTGATCTCTTTCTTGTCCCGCTGCAAGATGCAACACTACATGCAGCTCGGGGCATGTTCTCTGTTGAGTTTCATAGTGAAGCTAAGTTGAACACAAATAAGGACATCTATACTGTTGAAACCTGCCCATAGCACTTTTAAATTGATTCTTAGAAAACTGACTTCACAGAAAGTGAGATCAGCTTGCACATGAGGGTGTGAATGGTCTCATCTCCCTGTGGAATAAAACAGATAATTTCCCACTTGTTAGCTTGTTGATGATTCATAGTTATATCCTATCTGTCCCATTTTTTATTTAACTCTCTCTTTCCACCTCTAATCTCCTCTTCTGCCTGCTTCTATCTCCAACCCCCCCCCCCCCCTTTTTTCTGTTACAGTCATTTTAAAAAACATAAAACCGTGTTAATGTTATGATTTCTGTTGAACCACTTGTTCTCTCTCACTGAGTCGAATGTCACTGGATATCATGTTGTACTGTTTTCCTGTCACGGACCTATTGTAACTAAAGTTTTACTTTGCCAGTAATTGTGTTTGAACTGAATTCACATAGATATGGGAAGAACATTACAAGATAGAGTTTCTAAATGTTTTTGTTTTGTGATTGCACACATGAAAGAAATTACATCATTTTGCTAACAACTGAGCTGTCACTTCACCCCCAGAAGTGATCAGTGATTCAGTAATAATTCACCAAGACAGGATTACATTTGAATGATGGTCGATTTCCCATTGAATAATTATGAGAAACACCACAGTAAAATGCACATACAGCGTCAATATGTACTATCGTTATACAACTGCATCAAATTAACTGCATCACGGCCAGACGTTATATGTCTTGTTGTATGATAATTTAAAAGGAATGTTGGCACTCTGATGGATTTGAAGACTCAGACCCCTGCCAGAACTACACTTGATTTAATTACTCAATAGTAAACTCTACCTCAGTCCTGGTAGACAGGGTGATTTATGTTTAGACCACGCACAGGCGCACACACACACACACACACATACACACTCACACATGCAGAAGGTGCTCAAATAAATTAAATTTCTGCTTTCCTCCCTTTTTCTCTTTCACTTATTTTTTATCAGATGGGTCTTGGCTCAGAAAGCCAGCAGAGGAAAAGAAAGGCTCCAGCCCCACCTCCCACCCCAGCTTCCATCACCCCAGGCTCTGACGACACTTCAACCTCTGCCACCCCTGATAGTCAAGCTACTGAAACACCTACCCCGGCTTTCCGTACCATGGTGGCACAGTCAACCAGGGTCTCAGCTACCCCTGTGACAACACAAACCATTAAACCAGTCCCCCTGAAGACAACAGTACAACCTCCACCTGTGTACACTGGCATACCAACCCTGAGCTCCCCAACCCCAAGCAGCAGCACCTCCGACAGTATGGCTGTCCAGGATTCCAGCTCTGAACTCAGCCACAGCCTCGACGACTCAGACGCTGACCTAGACCAGAACGGTTCCCACTGCAGCAGCCTCACCAGCAGCACAGGGAGCGGGTCTGTGCGGGTCCAGCCCACTACGAAAAGCTCCAGCACCAGAATGGAGGAACCGGAAATGTCCAGCGGCACGGCTGCCAAATTAAATCAAGAGGCAACCTCAGCCAGCAGCTCCAGGTCGGAGACTGAGTCAGCCCTAAACCTGAAACTGGATGAAGCTGAGAACAACAGACACAGCGCAATGGGTAAATATATAACATAATAACAGACTCAAAAGCACCTAACTTGTCTATCTACAACTTCAGCGTATAAATGAAACCAATTTCAGAATGTATCTTTAATACTCACGTTTTCACACCTCAGTACACAAAACATGAAAGAAAATCAACTTGGCTGTTGATCGCTCAGGAAGTGACACAGTCTGCAGCGGCCTGTAGATGTTTTATATCTGTTAGGATGTGGCTTCATGTCTGCCCTGGAGAACTGAGCTGTCACACTTCTGCAACGTCTGAAACTTAAACTGTCAAGACTGACGTACATAACCTGGTGAATGTGTGTGTGTGTGTGTGTGTGTGTGTCATGGCTGAAGTACAGGAACTAGTGGAGCTGGTTTTCCTCAGAGCTCATGAGACAATACAGTCTTTGTCTCTCTCGCCTGCACTTATCAATCCCTCACATTCATCTTATCTTTCTCTCTTTCTTCCTCTTCTCTCTCTCTTTCTCCTTCCCCCTCTTGATTTCTCTCTATCTTTCTCATATGCATGCACTCGCACAAACCTTCAAAGCTGGCAGATACAAAGACAGACAGATCTATCATAGATTTAAACAAGATCTACTTGAACTTTAGCTGGCCTCGTATTGATCTTTATGTAACCTAGATCTTTCTCCGTAGCGAAGTGAAAAAGCAGCAGAGGGCTGTCATGTCTGACAGGGGCAGAGATGAGAGAGCCGTAGACCTCAGAAAAGGGATGAGAAAGGTGAGGGTACCAGAATGGAGTTCAGAGAAAGGAGCATGGGAAGGTTTTGACAGTGAGATGGCAGGGTAGCAAGGTAGAAACAAGAAGACTAGGGGGGTTTAAGCAGAGGAGAATGATGGACAGGCAGATGAAAGCAAGAGAAAGGATGAAGTATGAGCAGGTCAGTGCTTTAGTCAGGATAGAGCCGACAGCACCAGGATCATTAATACATTCATAGAGCTAGCTACTTCTCCTGCTTCGCCTTCTCTCTTCTCCTTTGCTTTGACTCTCTCCCTATTTTCAATCTTCCTTCTTTCCCTTTACAATGTGTTAGAAAGTATTTAGTGAGTTGAAATATGTATTAGTAGCAAAGCAGTTTTATTCCAAAAGTCTCATTCTCTCCAATAGTCCTTTTTGTCCTACACACAACCTCAACATCAACCTTTCACAGGCAGTGACTATAAATAAGATATTCTCCAGTGCAGCCTGACAATTGCGCTTCGTTATACAGGAGCAGTACATATTTGACAGCGGATGAATAGCTGGTATACACGTTAGGGCTAGGCAACTACACCCTGCACGTACAGTATAGGGTGGTGCCCCCATGCTTGTGTAGGCAGAGACAGAAATGTACACCTTACATTTATTAGGTTTCACTTAGTCTTTCATTTAAGCAGGTTTTATTGAACCTTTCATTTAAGCAAAATTTATGTGTATGTCAAAATGTAAAATTTATACAATTTGCTTTGGGAAGCTTTGTGAAAAAGATATCTAATTCTAAATAAGCAGACGTGGAGCTGAGGTAGAGCAAACCATTAAACTAAAAGTAATACTGTCATGCAGAATACTTTCACAATTTTTTATTTTAAATTTTGGTTTTATACCATTACTTTTTCTAGTGCCTGCTATGATATAGACAAACTCTATCGTACTATAGAAGCTTAAAATGTATGTGTGTATGCTTGTGCAGGCATGGGAGTGTTAGTATGTGTGTCTGCTGTATGTTAGGCATGAGGGAATACATAATGTCAATGTTTATGCCAGTTTGAATTCAAAGATTCAGCTTGGTTAAAAACAGAGGACCATGTAGAATTTTCTTTGTATTTGTAAAATAGTTAAATTAAAGACATGCATGTGTAGTAGAGGTAAATATTCTTTTCACTGCAGCTTCAACTTGAAGCGGAGAGGTAAAATGTAAATTAGTGGTTCCTCTTTGGAAAACAATCTCTACTGGTAAATACTGACAAAATGATATATAGTAATACTGCATCAACATTAATCTTCTGTTATTCTGTTATTTAGTGGAGCACCTATGGCATCCATGCAGCGTGTGTCTGTGTGTGCTTATTTCAGTCTTTCTTTATGAGGAACACACAGAAATAATAATATGAGGGAAGAAACTGAGATCACATTGTTGAAGGATTAGCATCAGGGTCATATTTAGGCTTTTATGGATAGGAAATGTGTGTGTGTTGTGAAGGTGTCAGGGTTTTCATCTCAGCCCTGCATGCTGTTTCAGTTAATTCATATTGTAGTCAACAGAGTGAATGAATCAACATTGACAGTACCTGCTGACTAAGACACTGCACACGGATGCGTCACTAGTTTTATAAGGACATTTAGGTAGCTATATTTCAACAGTGTTGTTTTACAGTAATTGTGCTTTTGCCCGTACAACCCAACATGTTGTCCAGGTTAAGTTTGTCTTATTTGTCAGTCCACTCTTCTGTTAGCATCTCCCATCTCTCGTGCTTTGTGTATCATAGTCTGCATATATTACACATCTGTATTCAACTACTCTTTACTTCAATTTCTTACTGCCTCTTCTGACAATAGCAGCTAAATATCTATTGTTAATCATGCCAACTGGTAGCCGTTTTTGGCATGTAAAAGGGTTGAAATGTTAGGATGTGGGAGTGCCATTGAATGCTACAACAAAATCTGGGGTTTGTCCAGATTATTATCATGTAACATTTAATATCAGCATAATGCTACTTTCCATCGTGGATTGATATTACCTGTAGCTATTCTGCCTCTAACTATAGTAATTCTTGAAACCTTTTGCATTTGCTTTTTTTTCTGCAAACTTAGGCATCGACTTAAATGCAGTAAACTGCCAGATTTTAAAATGTATAAATTCCAAATCCATGAAGACTGTGATTCCCAAAAACAATCATAACATTTAACAAGTATTTGTTAGTGACTGAATATAAGTTAGAAGTTAGACAGAAATGCAGAAAGCCTCAGTGGCTTATGCAGTGAAGAAATGAAACAACAGTTCCTCTTCTGGCACACATGTATTGTTATTCAGATTTTTACTTTTCTTGAGCTTCAGCTGATACTTTACAAACCTTTGTTGCCAAAGTTGTGCTCCACACTACATAGTCAAGTAACTTGTGAAATTCCACAGGAGCAGTGGTAAAAACTTAGAAATGAATGTACTGTAAGCTCTAGAGTTGCTTACGGTGATGACCTCCATGACTCGGCAAACAAAGGAAGGAGTTCTGCCCACAGAAACTCAAACTTCATCACCAGAAAATAAAGAAGCCACTGTTTGAATAACAAGCGGTCTCTGAGAAGTGTAGCACCAAAACACAGAAGTCAAGATGTTGCCAGAATAAATAAAAACCAACGATCTTGACGATTACACTATGTTTTCTGTGCTACTTTCCAGTTTGATAAGAAGTTTGCATGGGAGATGTTTGTGTCACATTCCCCATTTTTACAAACATGACCATCAATGCCTTCCAGGCCTGCGTGCTGTTTTTCCTACAGGAACCGCTGATCGACCAGCGCCACCCAAACTTCGTCGTTCCCCGGCCCGGGAGCCACCACAGCTTGTCCTATCCCCTATCCTGTCCTCCCCTCCCATTGAGCCCACAGAAAGCAACTCCCCACAGGAGTGGATGGAGGCGGAGGAAGCAGCTCCCCAGTGTAGGTTCCAGATGGACTGCCTCTCCCTTTCCATTACTCTTGGGCTTTCTTTTATTTCCTAGAAGCTGCTCTCCTGATTTTCTAACTAGTCCTGATACGAGTTTGTATTTTTTATTTTTTAGCCTTTTTATATGCATGCGTGTGTATGTAAACACTGCACTCTGTCCTCACATGCTTTGCATCTCTCCATCAGCGTTGTTAAGTGATACCGGGTCCATGTGAGGTCAAGGTGCTTCATATCTATAAATGTCAACCCGTAAGCCCTGTTATTTCTTCTTGGTCCAAAAGGTCAGGGCTGGGGTCAACACCAATCAGCTGGAGTGCCTTTTGTGTTGCTTTTATGCAGTACATGGGAGTATATTAGATGTATAATGGAAGACATTGTTGAGTGATGCTGAACTGTATGTAGGCCACCTTATGTCTCTGTATGTGTTCTCTGCATGCTCAGCAGCGTCCGTGGCCAAACTACTATTGTTTATCATTTCACTGATTGTTGTCCTCAGTTCCTTTCTTTACATATAGGTTTTTCTCTGGATGCAGTTTTGATCGCCATCGCCTGCCAAGTGCAATGTCCATGATCTACCCATCTCACATCTCTTCTGTTCTTTTCTTTACCCCCCCCACCCCGCACCCTACTTTGTAGTGTACTGCTGTGGGCCTGTGAGTCTGCGCTCCAAACACTCCTGAAGTCTATCTCTGGCTTGACCCTCCCTTCGTCAACAATCCTTTTACATCAGTTCCCTTTGCTTCTTCTTGGCCCGTCTTATTTCTGCTGGACCTCCCTCTGATGTTCACCACCCTCCTCTCATTCTTTTAAGAAATGTTCTACTGCTTCTTCTGTACTCTTGCATTTCTTGTCAGGGTCTCGTTGCTATCATAATTCGAATCATCTCATTTGATTTTTCACTCTGTCACAATGCCTCACATGAGACACTTTTATTTTTTAATTGCATCAGTCCTTGTGATGGTTTGGATTTGATTCTGCTGAGGACGCAAAATACAGCAATTGATAGCAAGTCATGCTCTCTAATTTCACTCTTAAAGCAGTGCTTTTTTTTAAACAAAAGTATGTATATACTGTTGGTGGTTTTGAATTTCAACTTGATCTGCTGGTTGCCATCGATTATGCATTAGATCAGAGCTGACTTAAAAGGGGACACGCTGAATAACACTGATAACAGATGAGCTAAACCCTGAATGTATCAGTTGCAGTGTGATTGATGAGTGACATCCTGAAGGGAGGCTATGAGGCAAGGCCATGCGATATCTATCAGCCAATATTTTGGTGACGCGATAATGTGCAGATCAATATTTCTATAGTGTATGTTTCCCTCTCTGTGCCTTGTGTTGTGGCTTGGTTTAGAAATCTGAGACCTGAATACATGCTGCCTTTGGCAGTATTATGGAAAGGGTGCTCTATCAATGACATGTTGCTTTTAAGTGGTGGTGGGTGCCTCATGTATTTTTAAGACGAGTGTATGAAATAAAATACCTCTTCCCAAGGAGAGCTCATAACAGTCTACCTAGAAAAGAGAATGAGACTGCACACTGATTTGTTTTAGAAGTTTATTGTTATTGTGAAGGTTTCTAGTTGCATGAATGCTTCACAACTTGTTTTTAAATGATGGGTAGGTATCCAAAATGAGTCTTCTATCTGGGGTCCAGAGGAAAACTAAGTATATCCTTTGGATCTTTGCTAAAACAAACTGGCAAGAAAATGTTCTTTTTGTGTGGTGGCTATGTCAAGGGAATGGAGTCCTTGTTTTTAATAATATGACTTGTTCTGTACCATATGAATGCAGGTACTATGAATTTTTCAGCGAAGTAGAGTTTTACATTTTTTAGATGATGATGGTTAGAGACAATTTTTTGGCTCCAATTACAGTAATGGACTTGTCAGATCTGATTAAAAATTTATTTTGCAGCAATCCAATATTTATCCAAAATATAATTAATCCTCTGCAAGATCTAAGCCATTTAATTATGTTTCAAATGTGTAGCCTAGTAAGGGTGTGTGTACTTATTTTGCCTGTAGAGATGATGAACATGCACTTATCTGTAAAGGTAGTCTGTGTTGTGATTGAAAAACAGAATATATGTTTGAATGTCATTTTTCAATTAAACAGTTGAAGACCGGATCAAGATTCAAGGACTTTGGTTTGGGATTGTGCATGGATTGCCACGATTAGATTTTAACAAGAGACACATCACGGAATTAATTTGCTTTGGATCCCTTTTGCTTGGCTTTAACTGACCTTAACTTTAACTGACCTCATACTTAGGTGGACATTTGAGAACTATGTGTGTATGTTTACGGGTGCATTTTTGATGTAAGCATATACGTGTGTAAACATGAGAGCATACAACAGTGTGTGTATACATGGCATGTGCACGTGTGTGTGTGTGTGTGTGTGTGTGTGTGTGTGTGTGTGTGTGTGTGCTGATTGTGGCTGTTGCTGGCATGACTAAGCTGTTGCTGGGAAGGATCTGGAAGGACAGCCCTGTGAGTCATTACCACATCTCCTGGAACTGACTGTTCTCTCCACACCATTAGGACCAGGCCCAAAACTGACAGGCCTAGTTCACACACACACACACACACCTACACACACATACACACAGGAAGATACTGTATATTGGAGCACAATGTATGCCCAAATGCATGCACACTCTGGTAGATACCTGGTATTACAAACAAGGTCACTCACTGTTAAACTCATTTTGAAGAATCCCCTGTTGAGTTCCCAGTCCTGTGCATGCTGGCTGGGCTGCTGAAAACATTGGTACATTGATTTTTATTCTCTTGGCTTAGAGTTCAGTGAGATCAGTGACAGACTAAATAAGTTCTCCAAAACCCACAGGACTGACCAGAGCATGACTGTACTAAAGAGATGAGAGGGTATGAAGCAATACTATCTTTCACTGGAACCTAAAACAGTACTGTACAAATCTAATTAAAAGGGTTTGTTTACAGTAAGTCCAACCACACATCATTAAAGCTGTTTTATCAAGCCACAAGTGGTTGTGCTTGTGTCTGTATATTTGGCTTGTGTTTTCTGGTTTGTGTGTGCGTGTGGTGTCAGAATGAATGTTGAAACTAACGTAAATACTTCCTGTTTTTTCCCCCACTCCTTCCAACTCTCACTCCTCATGCTCGCTCTGCATCTTGTGCTTCTTTTCAAACAAATACCCTTATGATTTGTGTTGTTTTTCTCAGTATTTTCACAGGTATCTAAATTATTTTGTGGCTTGTGGATTTGACAAAGATAAATAAGGCCTCAACGTTGTTTGAAGTTAATGCATGGCAAGAGTAAAAAAAAAACCTGACGCCTCTATGATGTCTGACCCCAATACAAGCCCATTCTCGGTCCTTTAGTGTGACTATACACAACCTTTGGCAATTAGAAACCCTTTGATTTAGATGTTGAAATTTTCGAAAATTAGCTAACACTCTTAAAGGACAGTGATAACACCCAATACTGATGCTAAGATCCTCCTCTATCCTCTCCCAGCTTGGCTCCACTCCATGCAGAGCTCCACAGCCAGTGACCAGAAACCAGAAACTGAAACTCCCGAGGAGGAGACCATGTCTTTGGGCAGCAGCAGCGGTGGCAGCAGCCTGCCCGACCAGGGTTACGCCGCCTCTGAGGGCATGGCAGAGGGCGAGGACTCGGGCGTGGTCAACTCTCCATCGGACACCCAGCCCACATCCCCAGATGGGAGTTTGTCTCTGGATGGAATTAGCAGAGGTGGAGGAGAGAGACTCCTGGGACCTGTGCAGGAAAATTCCAGTGACAGCGATGAGGGATGTGCCACCTGGGGATCAGGACACAGGTAGAGAGGAAGCAAAAAGGGGGAGCAAAAGTGAGGGAGGGAAGTAGAATTAAGTTGACAAGGCTATACCGTATATTTATATTTACCTAATGTGTGATATTTGACCATCAAGATGATGAAAGTCTTATCACGATGGTGAGGAACATTAAGTACATCTGTAACCAGGGTTACAGGGTTACGCCACCTCGAGAATATGAATGACTCGCATGATCTTCCTTACTCATTCATCCATCTGGCCTGATGCTTCCCAGTATTTGCTTTTTGCCAACTCCTACCCATCTTAATCATCCAATCTTTCCCAATGCTGTCACTGTCTTTTTTTAAAATCCATTTTAATAGATCCTGGTTTCCTGGCAGGCAAGATAATGCATATGACATTCACCTTACTCTCAGCCTAACCACTGATAACTAATACCTGAATGAAAACGATTAGTTCGATTTTTACATTTGGCTATGCAAGAGTTTACTTTCACACCTGTATTTTTACCTGCAGTTTGAACCATCTCTGTTTCAGCCAACTATAGAGTTAATCCACATATTTGATCTGTGCCAGCAGTAATAAACAAGAGCAGTTCCCACCATGTGTTATACGTGAGTTGTAGCCAAAGCTGGCACCCTCAACTTTTTCTGCTGGGCCCTTATTCAAAGGCCGTTGTGGAAAAAGAATTCTGCCCCAGATCAATTTTCACCTTTTAAGTTGTTGTGAAATGTGCATGGTGATGTGCTCTTACTCAGAGAAACGTTATGAATCCAGGGCCTGGCCCGATGTTGCTGGCTCCTCAGTATTCCAGGAAAGCACTATAACCCTGTTTTCTCAGAATCGCAGAGGAAAAGAGGACCAGTCCAACTCTCTTAGAAGACAAATTCTGTTTGGTTTGGCTTTCTTGTTGCAATTTGTTTTGGCTAATATGCCAGTAACTCATGAGAATGCTCTGTTGAACCCTTGAAGAGAGTGAAGGGAGTTTAAACTGTGGTAATAATATCTATACATCTTTGTTTTAAAGCCAGGAGGCTCCAATAAAAACAAAATTGAACTTTGAACAAGCACACAATATTTAAAACTAACACATTTCTTTTCTTTCTTCTACTACTGAACTGCATTTAGCCTTTTGGTTTCTGTGGTAAATTATAACGGGAAGGGTGCTGGATGTGACTACAGCCTCAAGCAGTTAATAACAGCTGTTTGGTGGTGTTAATGCTATTCCTAAAAATTATGGAGTCATGCTGTATTATGGCTGCCCCTGTGCACCAATCTCTTTTTGCATTACAAATGCTATGGGACTCTGCGTTTGTGTTTGTGTATGTGTTCAGAAGATGTCTTTTTGACACATATTTTTATGTACTGTCCTCAGGCACAATTACATCAACCCACAGACAAAGTCAAGCAGGTTAAAAGACAGCTATGAAGATGGCCCAGAGCTCACAGCTCAGCTCCACCAGACTTTGGCAGACTTTGAAGCAGACCTTGCAGGTGAGGGGGCATGCCATAGGTCACAGTCCACCCGTGATCTTAAGAATTGTTATACTCTATACTGTAGTTCAGTAAAGGATTAAACTTGTTGACTATCGTAAGACCACTGCAATTTCTTATTTCTTATTAGGCTGTTTTGTGCATTTGTTATATGCCTGAAGTAATCCTATATCCTCCTGAGACCCAGCCTATTCATTTATGTCCTCTGTAGTGGACATTGGTTTTTGGTCTATATCTTTTGACTCATTTGAGCTACCCTACTAAGTCCTGGTGTGCTAAATAGAGGACATCATGGCATTTCCAATAATATCTACATGTGTTTGGGTGGAATGAGGGGAACATTGTTTTCATGCTGAGACAAAAAAAGTTAAAATGGAAGATAGTCTTTTCCTCGGTTCTCAGGAGGGTATACAATTTATGAAAATATTTTATTTGGGTAATTAGTTTTGTGCTGCACAAAACAAAGCATTTTCGCTATAAATTAACAAATAAATAACTGAGCAAGAATGCAGGCAATAAGAACACTCAGAACATGAAACCAATAGCACAGTCACAGCAATGCTACTTAGAGGAATCCTAACGCAAATATGTTGACAGTGATGTTCAAGTGAACTCGTTATGTCTCATGAGATGGTCATGCTTGAACGTCACACAGCATCCTCAGTCACGGGGTGTAGTCGTGAGTGTGCATCTCATTTCATTTTTCATATTTAGCCTGAACATACTTTGATTTTATGACAATGAAAGCACGAAATTCAGCCTAAAATAACGGGAGAAGGGCTGCGTTGGTGGAGACGAAGCTGGGAAATACGATCCGGAACGGCCCATTAGACAGTCAGTGGTTAATCTGAGAAGTGTCTGGTTGGAGGGAGTTATTTTGAGAGGCTGGTTTAGAGGGATTTTACTATTTGCAGTACGACCCGCTGAGCAGTAAGGATCACTTACACCGGTTGTGTGTCTGTCTGCAGGCTCTAGCTGATGAGTTTCTGGAGGGTTCTCTGCCATTGGACTCGTTCCTTGACCGCTTCCTATTCCTGCGCTCCCTCGCTCACAAAAGACGGGTACGGATAGAGAAACTCCAGGAGATCCTGCGGCAGAGGAGCGAGGGCAATGTCACCGCCATGACATCATCAGCAGGCATCAACCAGGATCCCGTCGCCACGTCCTCACCCTGGAATCCACAGACAACGACAACAACAACGACAAGTCAGCAGCAGCCGAACTCCAAACCTCAGTCATCCAGCTACCAAAACGCCTTGCAGCCAGCCTCCTCGTCTTCAGGGGGCTCCTCCGGCCTTCCCTTCAGCCCGTACCCTGCCCAACCCCCCAACCCAGCCCCTGTGGCGGCGGCAGGCTCTGGCCCAGCCAACCCCCTGTCACAGTTCCCTCCGTACCCAGGCTCACCTTTCACCCCAGCAGGGAGCTACTCTGGCCCCAGGCCCGCTTTCGGGCCTCCGACTTCAGCCACATGTCCTTACCCGACCCAGCCCTCCTTCCCTGCCCCACACCCGGGCTCAGCATTTGGCCAGTACACCCCCAACAACCCCCAGAGTGGCCCCACACCCTACCCTGCCTCCTACAGCTATGGCGGCTACAGCTACCCAGCCGGGCCTGCCTATTCCAATTCTCAGTCGCCAACGGGGAGACCAATCTACAGACCAGGATATGGAGTTCCACAGCCATACTCCTGAAAGCACTACTGCTCCTCTGTCTGATTTCTTCTTCTCAAGTCATCCCTTCGTTGCTGTCTGACCCGTTTCTTCTCCCTCCCTGAACTCCACCCTAATTCTCTCTCCCCCTGTTGTCTTTTTACCCATACGCCCAGATCCAACAGGTCTCTCGCTTTACTTATCTTTGTTGCACTATTTCTCTTTCTCTAAATATTAGTCTGTTGCTCTCTTGTCTTTCCCTTTCTCTGTCACCCTTATGACCCACCAACTCCCCCTCACTGGTCTCAGGTTGTTGCGTTGTGTTTAAGTGTTAAAACACTTGTATCTGGCCCTTCCTACACTCACTGTCCTCCCTCTTTCCCTCCCTCCTCCTCCTCAAGTGTGTGTATGTATGTGTTGCTATTTGGCAATCGGAAACACATAAGTGCACCCCCCCCCATGACAAATGCATTAAAAACAAAATGTCTTTGTAACACTACATCAATGTCCAGTAGCTGTCTGATTCATATTGTTATTCATGAGCACAGTCTGCATTGAGAAAACTTCTCGTAATGGTTTATGTCCTGGGCTAGTTTCATTAGCTAACGTCTAGACCCTTACCTACTCCAAACACAATTGTGGCAGGTTCTAAGACTGGCAGGTGAATTTTATTATGCACAATTACCTCTGGACAGTGGGCACCAACAGTAACTCCAGAAACCAGTCACCATTTGTTTTCTTCAACCAAAGAACCATGTGGCGATGACAGCACTTTGTTGTTTTTTTTCACTTTAACGTTAAGAGGAAGTTTGATGCAGCCGTGTCAGCAGCTGTGCCTTCCTTTTCAATAGTGTCACACCAGAAAGTGGCACAGCTATGTATGTTGTTCAAGCTTAGTGATGTAGTGACTACACTCACTGGGCTAGTTGGTGATATACTGTATCTGGCGAGCTAACCGCTAACACCCTACGCAGCTGGGAACGATAGTTGTGAACCAAGCTTCTTTTTGATTTTATCTGTACTGGTTGACCCTCCCTGGTATTTTGTTCTCAGTTATTTCATTCGGTAGAGTTATTGAATGGGGTGGCAAGCTACACTAGCTGCTGTCTGAGATAAGGTCATCTTTTTTCAATTTTGTGCTTTAGAGTGAACAAGCATGTTAAGCATCTCCAGCAACCGTTTTGGAAATGAGCCAATGGGTGTTATTAAACACACACTTTCAAAGCCTTTGTGTTTTCCACCATGCCCTACATTCGAGTCACAGATATAAGCCACTATTTCCCTCAAAACTAAGTAGAAGTAAAAGGTTAAAGCTGCTGCACTAATTAATTTTTATTTCTTTGGCCACTTGAGGGCAGCAAAAAAGCTTGTTCTGTAAAAACATTTAGATATTATCATCTTGTAAATGGTAATTATTAGTGCAGCTTTTAGAAATGGATGGGTCTTTAACAAACCTTTCCTTCCCGTGTATACTATATATATATAATATGAATTCAAATTTGAATGCCTTTCCTAATTCACGTCTCGAACAGCTTTCATTTTCAGTTGTTAGCAGTCTTTGTTAGCTTATTTTACTTTTCTAGTTTCATGTATATATTTTAGTTCACATAAATTAAAAACCGCTGTCAAGTCAGGAATGGAGTTCAATCAGATGTTTGTAAAATATTACAGAACATGCTACTGTGGAAGGCAGATGTTTGTTACAGCATACGTTGGCTAGCTTAAGAGGCTAAAGTTAGAAACACGTTACTAACCTGTCCCATCAAATAACCTATCCAACTCCACATCAGGACTTCAATTGTTCATGGTCTTAAAGCTCTTTCACCAATTCTAATGCTTGGGTTGCTGGATTGTTTAGGGGCCTTTAACCCCAGTGATAAAGGTTGACATTTTTGTGCTCAGGCAAGTCAAATGAAAAAGTCTTGTGTGAGTTAGAGGTGTTAGAAATTAAATATAGATTGTTTTATGGAGATGTAGGGAGCATTGGGACCACTGGAGTCCCGTAGTAACACCTAGATTAGAGACGATGATACCTGCTGTAGTCTTTGTTTAAATCAACACAGAACCAAACATGGTTGCACTTCTTTGTTCCCACCAACACTCATCTGTCATCCCCCAAGCCTCATCACTTCCTGCTCTGTCTTCACCTCCTCTCCATCACTCTCCTCCTCCTCTTCCTCCTCTCTGCATCTGTTTGTTGAACATGAACTGATGCTTGACAATGATTTCCAAAAGAAAATACTTGTATTTCTATCAATGAGAATACATGTGGTCTGTATAGTTTGATGGAGTGAAAATATAAAGGTTGGTGATCAGTTCTGTGTCAATTGAATCAGCTCAAACAATATCATTGAAATTGCAATGCAGGTAAGGATCATTTATGGATCTTTTGGAAATGGATACCTCTCTAAATTTGTATTACACTTTGGAATAAACTAGAATATCACATGAAATTGTTTCCTTTAAATGTAACATTTCATCAAACTAATCATGTTTTATCTTTTGTTTTTATCTTTTTTATTTCCTCTCAGCTACTTCATAGCACTTTATTAGTATTATCACTAGCTAAAAAGCAACTTTACAGTGAAACATTCTCTCCCTGGTATTGATGTAGCACTCGGACGTTTGTCTTTAAAGTGACAATATTGTTGGAATTTCAGCATAATGTCACGACATTCCATCAATGACCCGTGATAGAACTGAATCCAAATTGGTCTCGGCCTCTAAAATATTGTACTACTATTAACACGCCCCAAAAACAAAGTAAGGTGGTTGAAGGGATCTCAGATCGAGTACTGAGTTACAAAGTCATAACTGAGTGGGTCATTAAATTACAGTTTGAAAAGTGTAAATGCAGCACGGTGAAAATGTTAGAGGCTAGTTGTGCTGTAGCAGTTAGTGGTTGTGTGATTTAAGGGAGGGCAGTGTGCCTACACTGCAGCAACACATGGGTTTTTTCAGCAATTTTTATCATTTAGCTGACTATTCTGCTGTTTTTTTTAAATGATTATTTATAACCTGGTTTTGAGTTTCCATTAGTAAATCCATGAAATGTGTCATGACTGATCTTTTGTCTGACTGGTTGTCTGACCGCTCATATCATTTGCCTGAACGGACGCCATTGTAAAGTCTATCTATCACATCCACAGATCTCAGCAGCATTCCTGTCAGTTATCATATCTGATAGAAATGATGGGCAACATGATGAAAGAAAGGCCAGGTGGTTTTTAAAAAGTGTTTTTTTCAATGGCAACATCTCTGGTACCAAGTGCTTGTAGAAATTTTATTTAAATGGATTGGCCCCAGTTTCTGTTCACAATGTTTTCTTCATATTCAGCATTTAACATGCACCTTGAATATGTTTTGTATGATATACAATAATTAGAATGTATTTCAAGCATTGAGAAACTATGGCTCCATGATACTGTGACAACATGTTTGGGATCTGCAGTTGTATTTGTAGAGGGGGTGGGTGTTTTCCCACTGCTCATCCCAAAGGTCACAACTTCAATTCAAAGAGAGGTACTGTACTATCTTTTATTAGCAGGAATGACAACATGGATAAAGGGACCAACAATTTTACCTGAAGGCTCAGCACAGATGTTAAAGGTTGTGAATGCTACATCACTAAAACATGGCTTATGTGTTTGGCCAGCTCTTTGGACTCTTAGAAATTTCCAGAAAAAACCTGGTGATAACTGGCGAGCCTAAGGTTTTTTTATTTTATTTTTTTTTTGGGTCACATTGTTTGATGAGGATGGTCTGCGTAGTCGCCCCTACCACCACAAAGTTCTTCTTTGTGCTTGTTACAGGGAGCAGCCAATTTTAAATGCATAATTAGTTTGGAACCAGAGAACCACAGCAAATGTAAACATATTTTTGACTGATGTGTTGGATAGCTCTTCTGTTAGGTCAGTTGGCAAAGTTTCAGAATAGACATTTATTTCACAGAACGTGTCATGGATTGCTGATACACTGGTTGGAGGCCTGCACTACTTTAACATAAAATGTTGTAACATGATGCCTGTGATACAGGGGCAAGTGTTTGGATGTTATTCTGACTGGCAAAACTGCCCTCTACTGATCTGGAACAAACAGATCAAATCCACAAAAGGTTAGAAAAGAAGAATTGTTGCCTGAGAATGGTGGTAGTGTATTGTGTATACTATATTACTAGCTACAGACCAGCTAGCAGACTAGCATAACAGCAAAAAATCTGGATATTAGTCAGTGGTACCACCTATCCTAATAAGGCACCCTTTAAAGCATTATACTCTGTAACTAAAGGCTGTATTCATGATTAATCAACAATGCACTAATGCCTCATAGATTAGTTTATCCATGAAGCGTTGTAAGTTTTAAGTCAAATAAATCCAACTTCTGGGTTGCCAACTTGTGAAAAATTAATCCATCACTCAGTTTGTATCAACAGTCCTTTGTAGTAACTACCATCTACTTTTAAACTAGTGATTTACTAAATCATTTAAACTTAAGAAAAATCTTCTCTAGTAAAGACTTTAGGAATGTGTAAATGGGTTGCTAGGATACATCTGTCGCACTGTCCAAGAGATATCAGCTACTTTATATAAACAGGAAGTCACCGTAGCATCACAAGCTGTAGCCTAACGTCCAAAAATGGTAGTTTAGGACCCAACGATATATATGAAACTTAAATGCCAATCCTTTATAAATGTTTTATTTACACATGCACGCATGAGGAAATGTGTGTGTTGCAGAGTTAGTTATACAAACCTAGCTAATGTCATCAGGTCATTTAGTACAACTCATAACCTTTTGTAACTTATTATTATATTTGTGAAATCTAATTTTAAATCTTCCCAGTTCGCATCATTAATAAACCGCATTTTAAACTAGTGTCAGGTCAGACGCGTCGGTAATTTTTCACTCGTTTAATTGGTCCATATGTTTGCAAGCTGTGTCGGTTAGCTAAGCAGCTTCTTCTGAACAGCCGGTGTTTATCCTCCTTTTGTCTACTTAGCTATGCAGTTTATCAGGGCCAGTTGTCCTTACGCCTCTGACCTTCTGGACCAAAAGACATTCATTAACACAAGTCTGTCTGTCTGATAGACAGCCGTGGCCATTTCTTAATGGATTACCAAGATTTATAACTGCATTTTTACATTACACATATATATGAAAGGATAATCAAAGGAAGTTTTCACAACCTGCCAACCCAAAATGTGTACTTACTAATAGTTTATAACTGATATATAATTAGTAAATGATTAATCATTTATAAGCCATTAGTCACAATTGAGATTACATTTATTTAGCTGATGCTTTTATCCAAAACGACTTACAGTAAGTACATTTCAACCATGTGGGTACAAAAATTGCAAGAACCATGCAAGTAAGTCAACTGCTTCATCAAATATGAACTGCTTCAAGTGCTACAGCATAAACAGTAAGAGATGGAGAAAGTGTTTTGTTTTTATTTTTATTTATGAACAGTTGCCTCATTAGACCATGTTCACGTACAATACACAGCCAAACTTGACATGTATCAGCAGATAACCAGTCGCTTTAACAGCATCATGCATGTGATGGTGCACGCTCCACCTGAGTAAAAGGTCGAGGAAAGGAGGCCTGTTGAAGTCCTGGTGCTGCAGTACTTACAGTATGGTGCTGACATAATTCTCTTCACTTCTCTGTCACCTGTGTTTTACTTCAGTCTTATCTTTTGCAACAAGGCAAGTCCACTTCAGATGAAAATACTGAAAAACAAAGCATGACGACAAGCTTTTGATAGTCAACCTTAAGACATTAATGATTCTCGTGGGTTTGTACTGAGGACTTTAGTGTCCCACAGAAAGAATGAAAATAGTAACAAAAATAGTATTACAGTGTTTAAGAAGAAGCACAAGGGAGATATTCTAATATAGTCTAGTATAATATCCAGAGGGACATAACATTCAGATGAATTATGTGTTTTTCTGATGGTGATGAATTATATGATAATGATGACTGTGCAGATTGTTAAAGAGCCTTTTTTTTTCTTTTTCTTTCTCTTTTTTGGGGTTGTGAATAATTAAACAGAAGTTGATCTAAATTAAAACAATCTTGAGTCTTCATTTCAAAATATTGAAGTGCTGTTTGAAGGGTGTCTTGGTTAGTTTAATACACATTTTTTTAATATGTCGTTTGATTAGACCTGCGTGGTTCATTGACATGCTGACATACTGCGGTAAACGTATTGCCTAATTTACGGTTGGTTCAATGAACAATACGCTCATAAACGACGCATCACTACTACTAATTTCTGTCCAGCACTGAGCCTGTGTAGATGTCACATGAGAAAACCAAAACTCATATATTATTATTGTTGCGCAATGCATATGAACTCCTCTCTGAGATGACTCATTCCTACTAGTTCATATCAAAAAATAGTTAAATGAATGACACGCTCATGAAGGACACATCACTAGCTGTCTCCTGGCAATTCCTGAGCCGGGAAAGCATGGAGGCTGGGTGACTGTCCGAAAGAAGGATAGCTCTAAGCCAAAGCCCACGGTTCACGTTTCTAACAGGTTCTCTCCACTCAGCGACACACACCCCCTAAGAAACAATCTCTGATTATTGGTAGTTCTATTTTGAAAAATGTGAAATTAGCGACACCAGCGACCATAGTCAAATGCATCTCTGGGGCCAGAGCGGTTGACGCTGAATCCTATTTGAAACTGCTGGCTATGGATACCTGTAAATATGGTAAGATTCTTATTCACGTCGGTGGTAATGACACCCGATTATGCCAATGAAATTTACTGTTGAGTCATGTACATACGCAAAGACAATGTCAGACTTCATAGCTTTCACTGGGCCCCTACTCAATCTTACTAGCAATGAAATATATAGCCTCATGTCATCACTTTTTGATCATACGGCATTGCATCTGTAAGGTGGTCTTTGCTTTGTCTTGACGTTCCGATAAAATCAAACATGTTTAATATTATCAGAATATTACAGGAAGCAGCAAATCGGGTAATTACTTTGTTAAAAAAAAAACAACTCCTTAAATACTGTCACACACACGATAGATGGTGACTTAACAGTTTAATGAGTCTCCCTTTAATTTGGCATGTATCTGATCCACCAACCAGCACTTATTTTATTGAGAAACCTCTCATTCCCATGGTCCTCGCCCACTAAAATTGTGCAGCTAATCAACGTAGACTGGTAGTGAGTTGGGGCAACACAATCCAAAATGCAAAAATACAGTTTATTTTTATGGATTATATTGATGTTGAATTGACAATAAGGCTGTTGACATATGACTGCCTTTACCTTGTGTTCCTAGAGTTACTTGTTTTCATGGACATGTAAGGAATTGTTAATATGCCATACTTGTTAAATAGAGTTTGGTGTTGGTGTAATATTTTTCCTGGAGAGCGCAGTCTCAGTTTCCTGCCATACCTCCCCTTGCCTGTCAATAATCTTGTAACCCCACTTTTAACGCCCATGGGTGCACCGGTAATAAAACCAGAACCATGGAGAGAACCAGTCATGTCAACAGAAGTTCAGAATGTTTCATGGTCACATGATTCACATAGACTTCAGATAGTTCTCTCTACATGGCTCTGGGTTGCCAGAGCTGAAGGGAGCAACCATAGCGACAGAGTAGCTGCAGCAACTAGGAGTCTGGAGGAAAAGCCTAAAAAGCATCCAAGAAAGGTTTCTGATGATGCAGGTAAAAAGAAACTCAGCGTTCAGAGGAAGGGGAATTTCAGTCAAAATCAGGAACAAACACAGATAAGCATTGATGTAGCTGTTCCTGGAGAGCTGAAAAAAGCAGAGACTTAAGGCAGACAGGATTCTCTTGGACAGGTTGATCTCTGTAACTTTTACATTTACTCTACCTAAATAGTGGATTATTGTCTTGGAACTGTGGAAATGTCAGCAAGCTCCCCTGTAGGCATACGGCATGAGGATATTGATAGTCTAATTACCCTCACTGCCAGAAGGAGGAGACAAAAAACCCTGCCCTCTAACTTTAGATGTAATTTTTCAGTGCTTTGAGTATGACCAATGAAATTCCATTACCGTGTATTGGGCCAGAGCAGAAACCTCAAGGACAGACATCTCAAAACCTGAACAAACAAAACATTAACTACGATATCTGCAACTCGAAAAAAATGTTTTATGATCTTGTGCAGGTGCAAGTAACAGCTCAACCTGTGTGACACATCCCAACCGGTCGAGGCAGACGACCGCCCACTCAGAGCCTGGTTCTGCTCGAGGTTTTTGCCTGTTAAAAGGGAGTTGTTCCTTGCCACTGTTGCCTAGTGCTGTTGATGGTGGGAATTGTTGGGTCTCTTTACATAGAGTCGGTCTAGACTTGCTCTATATGAACAAGTGCTATGAGATAACTTTGTTATGATGTGGCACTATAGGAATTGAAATCTCCTCGTGTACTTCTCCACTGATGTTCCACTGGTGTTACTCACTGCTTTCTCCGTTCACACCACCCTCACTGCTCTCTCCGTTCACACCACCCTCACTGTCTCTCATTTTCACTCCTCTTCTCAGCCTGAAGCCTCTGGTATATACTCAATGCACCACAGTCAACCGTCGGCCATCTTCTGTTTGTCTTGTCCCTTTCGAGTTCGGTCAGCAGGATGTCGTTTTGAGAGCACAAACAAGTTAAATTTAAATACTTTAAATTGGGAACAAGTTAAATTAGAAACCATTCAACATGATATCAACCACAATGACATACTTATCCTTGTTGACCTGTTGATATCTGCTCATTATATTTATTAGTTTTCTTTGTTTTCATAATTTGCAAGTTCCTTGTTACAACACGATTGCAGCAAAAATCATTGATTAAATGCTCACTGTTTACAGTCGTTCTCATAGATTATATAATTCCACTTCCTTTCATAAAGCATTAAGTTTAACATACTGTACCACACTGCTGAGCTGAATTTCATTGTTATGCGAGTGATGAGCTTCAGTCCTCAAACCTAATGATGGGAGTCATATCATCTCTCAAACCATTCAGGTTTGGACTATTTTCACTAACTTTATCAGTAACTAATGATTATTTATTATTATAATTTATTATTAATTAATCTGCCAAGTATTATATTTTCTTTTTTAATCGATGAATCACTTGGTCCATAAAATGGCAGAAAACAGGACAAAATGTATATCAAAATTTCTCAAAGTCCAGGATGATGTCTTCAAATGTTCAACCAACAGTCCAAAACCCAGAGAGATTCAGATTATTATCATAGAAGACATTAAGTATTCAGCGTTACATTTATTATATATTTATATATGTTATATTTAAATTTTTTAAACAATGAATCGATTATCAAAACTGTTACTGATTTTTTTTAAATGTTTAAGCACTTTATTTATTATTATTATTATTAATGTTATTTTTGTTGTTATAATGCTATAAAAATTATGGTCTAGACTTGCTCTATATGAAAAGTGCCCTGAGATATCTTCTGTTATGATTTGGCACTTTAGAAATAAAACTGAACTAAATTGAATAATAGGCACAAAGTACTAAAAGGAAATAATTTAAGAAAATTAAATGCATAAAACTACAAAATTGTAAGACAACTAAAATAACAGCAGTGAAACATAAAATGACTTACACACGACACAGCAATGACATGTTGCTGCTGCTTTGGTAAAGAAACAAGAACAAAATAATGGTTTTATAGATGAGATTTAAAATTAAAATAAAACAGACCATTCCAGCAATTCTGACATTATATACAAGACTATTCCTCCTGAACATTTCCAGACTCTATACTAAGGCATTTTGTGCTTTTGAGCCTGAACTACGAAGGAACACACACTCCCTTCCTCACAGGAGGAATGACTCTGAGCCGTGAAGAGTTGAATCAACAAGTCAAAGATTTATTTATGCCTGTATAATAGTGAAACTATTCATAGAACAGAACCAGAAATTTTAACATAGATGGAATTTCCTCTGGGGATGCTGGGGACATGTCCCCACCACTTTTGGAAATGGCCGATTTTGTCCCCGTCACTTTTTAAAACCATGGTTTGTTGAAAATCGCTTGCGCCAAGAAATGTTGGCTAACAAATTAGAACACTTTGAGAAAGGTTCATCTGCACAGTAAGAAAACATAATGCAATGTAAATATAGAAACAAATTGTCCAATGATACATTGGGATGACTGTTACTTGTGCGGTCAGCGTTGTTGCGTGTTTTATGGTGAGTATTTTGGTATTGTCACTCTGTAGTAGCCTAGGCTATCCCCCTTTTGATGAGCCATTATGCAGTTTTTTCTGTAATGATCTACTCTGACCTCATACCATTGCCTAAAATCAC
Source organism: Gadopsis marmoratus (assembly GCA_036023855.1). NCBI lineage: Eukaryota > Metazoa > Chordata > Actinopteri > Centrarchiformes > Percichthyidae > Gadopsis > Gadopsis marmoratus. The sequence continues at coordinate 18,398 of JAVQJF010029917.1, read as the reverse complement.
ATATGTTGAAGACCGTTTCTTCATTTGAGCCCTTATGTCCCCACCACCTTTCAACACAAAGTGACGCCCTTGAATTACACTTTTTTTGTAGAAACTATTTCCCAGGACAGAACCAAAAATTAAACCAACTTCTTTTTTGTAGAATAATTTCGTTTTTTCTTGTGGCCAACCCCTTTTTGGGGCCCAGACCTGCCATTCATGTCCAAGACATAAAATCAGCATTTGAGTTCTTCATAACACCATCAATCAAAAAGGATATAGGCCAACTTGAGCTTACAAACTTAGAGGGCAGGTGTGTGTGTATGGGGACAGTTGGAAAGACTTGAAAATGACCCACTTGTAAGCCTACATTGGGTTGCTCATCTTGGCTGTAGAGTACAAATCAAAAGGCAAAGCAACAGCAAGCCAATGCAATACTGACACTGGAAGGACAATATTTCCAGCCACCATGTCTCTGCAGACATTCCATGGTTTCTCCCATGTCATACGCATTGATGACAGAGAAATAAGGCAGGGCCGACAAGACCGTGACAAACTTGTGGCCCCTTCAGACAAAATGTACGGCATCAAAATATGAGCAGCATGTGATGCACAGTACAGCATTGCCTGCAGTATACAGGTGCACAGCACTGGGAAATACCCTGAGGAACTGGGGTACTTAGAAACAATATGAAGATTAAAACACCAAAAAGATCTTTCGTTCCAATTTTAGGTCAATCAGTGAGATTTTATGCTGCTACAAATGTTTTCGTATTCTGCATGTGTAAGGGTGGGGTGAGTGTGGGGGTTTATGTTTTACTGAAAGGGGTATTTAGGCAGTCAAAAAGTGACATAAAGTACCTGATCATAAAATTAGATAATTTTAAATACAATCATTTTCTGAAGGTTTAAATTGCTGTGGTCAAATTGAGCCCAAGGATAAAAGACATTAGTAAATTTGAAGATCTTGCTCAATATAATACACAGTTTACAGTGGATATTGTGAGCTGATGCTAACACTTTACATAGATGCTGATGTGTGACTGACATTACTGAATCCTACTTGTGCTACTATTTCGGTACATTTGAGCTTTTCCCCTGGAAGGCCCACTGTCCAAAAGTTACATGAGCTTTCTTTAAAAAGCAGAGCCACATTCCTTGTATGTGTACACATACTTGTTCAATAAAGCTGATTCTGATTCTGATTAAAGCTACCTAAGGGGGAATTAAAGAGGAAAACAAAATGAAAAGGTTACTGATCTCTGATCCTGCTGTAGAAAACATTCCCTTTACACACCGTGAACCACTGAACTGGCTGTGTGGTCATTTTGACAGAATTCTGTACATGTAGGCATTAATTGAGGTGGGACCTCAGGAAATCATTTCTTAAATCCCATTCATACTATAAGATGTACGCAGCAACCTTGACCATATAGTTCACTTTAAGTTGGGTATTAACCAAACCATAATCCAACTATTGCAAGTGAAAAATATCTCTTTATTAATATAATTTAATATACCTTTACTACTGCTAACAGTTTTCGAGTTCACCATGCGCGCTGCATCTCGTCTGTCAAAGCATTAAGTAGACTACTCTTGCACCCTTCACTTAGCAGAGGCTCGTGACTCACAAGCATGTTGAAAAAAGTGAATTTAGACTAGAGTCACGTAACTCTTCCCTTCACCTCCTCCTCCTACTTCTTCCTCCTTCCTCCTCTCTTATCATCATTTCTTATTTCCCCCACCCCTCTCTGCCTCTCTTCACCCTGATCGCTTTGAAGGGAGGAAATCTGCAGTTTTGCACAAGTAGCAGCAGCAGGCCGGGGATGAAGTGATTCACTGTTTGGAGAGAGCGAGCGAGCGAGAGAGAGAGTTTTACACCTCTGCACCGTTTCCTTTCTCATCAGTTTTTCTGTTGTTGGCGTCTTGATCTGATTTGTGTCGTCTGTTCTCCTCCAGTCTGTCTGTCTTCTTTCTCCACTTGTTGTCCATTGTTACTGTGATGGATCTCAGGACTCTAGTTACCATCTCAACTCTTTTATACATGACTGCTGCTGGTAAGTGCACGTTATTTTTGGGACATATAGAATATTAGAAAAATAGAAGAGCCATGCAAATAAAGTGGTTTGGTATGATGTTAGCATCATAAAAGATACTGAGATACTGGGTCATTCCCTGTCCTGAACTGAACTGCACAGAAAAAGTCATATATTACTGAAGTGTGGAAAACTAGCAGCAGTAGGCTACCGCTAAGACAAAAACTTGAGCACAATATGTAAGACAATACAGAAAATATTTTGATACACCAAATGGGACAAATATGAGGAAAAACAGTATAGACTGTGAAAAACGTATGTGTCCGAAGAACTTTGCATTTTGGACCAAGATCTTTACCAGACAGTCAAAATGTCTTAACACAAAATCAGCTTTAATCTGTGTTTATACCAAATCCTGCTGAATGGCTAGTTCTGGGCGACGACACTAGCCTAAACCTAGCCTGAGGGCTGCTATCAATAGCTGATTTATTAGTTGATGATTACATAGTTAAAGTGTTTCTCATGTGCGGCTCCCACTTCTACTAACCAACATCCTGTTTGGTTGGAAAAACACTTGAAGAGTTGGGCTACATCCAATTATAATATGAGTTTGATCCACATAATTCAATCGGCCTCGATCGGTTGGGTTGAGCACTCAGTTCTGCACATATTTAGCAACAATTTAGGGTTAACTGTATAAACTACCGACAAAAGAAGCATAACTGTTTCATAAATGACCTGCACGTGTAACATTTGATGAGAAGGCAAGCTGACAAAAATGTTATGCAAGCATATGCTGCTACATGCTAATAATAGCAGCATAGCATCTTATAAAACCATCACTTCCAGTCCTACCTGTATCATTTCAAACTACATCATGCACACAGTGAAGTTAGCATGTGCTTATTGTATGTTATGCAGACTTTGTGTCTCTTTGGTGTTGAATTTATTTTCCCCTCAGACTGTCTGAGGCCTCTCAGCCTGGTTCAACAGAGAAACCTATCTCTGCAGCTTGTCTCCCAGCATAAACAAGTACCAAAGGAAGGAGAATTTTCTCACAGTAGACATTTGGTCTTGTCAATCACAAGCTGGAACTGATCAAATCATCATGGCTGCATTCCATTTAGGTATGACAAGTCAAATTGTCTGCTGTGAAAAGGTCTATTAACCCAATAAACACAACCAATATTGAGAGCAATTACTCATTTGTACACATGCATAAAAAAAATAAAACACCAGCCAGGCCTTAGATGAAGCATACATGCATGTTTACACTTTTTAATTAACAGAGGAATGGTGACTAATTTGTAATTTTTCTGGTCAGAGGTCAAACCATGTTCATACCGTCATTAGCAGGTCCTTCATTAATTTCAACAAGACGGGGGGTCATGTTCCAAGAGGCTGCAGCAAAAAGAGCAAAGCTGTACGTCAAACCTGGCACACGGCTCTACTTTTGCTGTCAACCTTCAAGGCACCTCGTCGATGCACTGCGTCAAACATGTGCCATCACACCTTTTCAGCAAAATTACTTTGTAACATTAACACCAACTCTACAGAGGATAGAATGATTGTCACCGTGACAACTTTCCACACCTGTAAAATCCCGTCTACAGTGTTATAAACCTCTGTGCAGAGTTTTGACGTCTGTATTTCTTCAAACTCATGCATCTTTTATTGTAGTAGTTGTGGAACCCTGGTTCAGCGCGGATCTGAAGGCATTATTGACTCACTGTGAGAGCATTATGAATGTTATAACGAACAAAACATCAAAGACTTGGGAGAACCGTTTCATTAATTATACTGTTTTACACTAAATGGACTTAAAGTAAGTTGATCATTATTAACTAGGCAAAGAGATATCCAGATTACTGTGTGACAACAAAGAACGTTTTTACAAAGTATGTTTGTCGGAATCCATGACTAATATACCGCTGATGGGAATCAAACTCTATGCCTCTGCAGACTTTACCCACCACTCTCAAATATTCAAATATCTAATATAGAAAATACTCCTCCACACACACGTACACACACACACATGTGTGATATTTAATATGTTACAGCCTGGGATCAAAATTTTGTTAATCCATTATCATCGCCAGTTCCAGATCCATCAAAACACATACCTGCTTGGAGAAATTAATGCATGTGAAACTTGAGGAATTTTTAAATAATACACTGATTGTTTAGGAGGGCGTGATGGAAAAGTACAATAACCACTGAGATTCTGTAGTATACTGTACAGTATGAGACAGACTGCACGCCTACATTTAAAAAAAGTTCACTTAGGAAGTAAATTATTTTATGTTAGCATTTTAAACTTGTTTTACGTATAAAAAGAATATCTAATCAGGCCTTTTTTCACTCAAGACATTTTGATAGTTTGTGTCATTTATAATTAGATGTGGGAATTGTGTATGCGTTGAAATCTACCACATTTTGCGATTTGTGTGATTTGTGCAGTCAGATTAGTCCCACCTGATTCCAGTTTAAACAGACTTGTTTCAACAAATATCAATATTTTTAGAAATAAGACAGAATAAGCTAGATTGCTACATTAAAAGTCTTCATAGTTGAGTCTTAGGAAAGAGGCAGCTATGGTGATGGAGTTTTTTCAGAGTCTACTGGGTTCACAGGAGTGCAGAGGTGGGTCTCTGGTCGCGCACTCCAAAAACAACTATCAGTGTTCACGGGTGGGAAGCTGGTGAGGGATCATGTCATAGTTACTTCACAACTCTTTTCTAAATGAACATTTTATTGATTTGGCCATTTATAAATAAAAAAGATACTAAAAAATAGAGCCATGTGTAAATCTGTACTCTTGGTTTATAAATCCGTTCATCCGTTCAAACCATGGTCTCGGATTCAAAATCCGTGCCTATGGATTAGTAAAATGTGAGCACAGATTTGCAATCTGTGCCCATGGAGGCTGGTTTTGGAGTGAAAAGCAAAATAAATACAATGTTGCACAATGAAAGCTGTGAAAGGTCCAGTGAAAACAAAATCTAGCATTAAATCTACTCTGACGATAGATAGATAATATTGATGCAGCAGTGTAAAAATGCTCCATTCCTTGTTTGTTTGCAAATCATGCGCTCAGGCTATTAATCCGAGACCCCGGATTATAAACCGTACTCTCGGATTTGTAAACTGAGAGTCCAGTTTTACACATGGCTCTTTTTCTTTCTCAGCTGAGCCCAGGTGAGCTCCGTAGATATGAGACAGAGAAAGAAGAGAATGAAAAAAATTATATTGATATACAAATTAGTGACAATAAAACACATATGAATGAATATAAAAATAAAACCCAACCCTTAGGAGCCACACAAAAATGTATTACTATTAAATGTATCATTACAAAAAAAAATGTATATACACACACACACACACACACACATATATATATATATATATATATATATATATATGGCCCAGGATCTGGAAAATAATACTTACAATTACAGTACATAAGTACTATTTTAAGATAATTGTACATTAAGGGAAGTATTCCACTACATTTATTTAACAGTTACAGTTACTTTGCAGATTCAGACAAAATATGTGATCAGTTGGTAAAATATGATGCATATAATATTGTAATTATAATATGTAGTGCGTAGATACCTTGGTGTAAACAGTATGGCAAAATCTTTGACAGCTGACACATTTTTATTGTTTCCATATAAATATTGTTATATTGCCCAACCAATTGCATCAGTAATAATACCCATTAGTATATCTAATATACAGTAACCCTAACAGGGGTCCTTCTGCTGTATAATGACCACTTTTACTTTTGATTTTTAGGTGCATTTTTCTGATAATACTAACAATGGAATTACGTACATTTTTGAATTTCAAGTTACGATTTTGAATGCAGGATTATAATAATGCAATACATTTTGACAATGCTAAATTCATACTTTGACTGAACTAAAGTATCTCAGCGCTTCTGCCGCCACTGGTGACACCCTTCCTCCTGTTAATTAAAGGTTTTAGATTAACACTTTGTATTGTTGTCATATATTAACTCCTACAATGTACTGTATAAAAACAAATTATAATTTAAGCATCTTCAACTCAAAATATGAAGTTCCATTGCTTATGTCATTCTAATCAGGTCATCTAAGTCTTTTTTACTTGTTTGAAGATCGTATTTCATAGTGGCTCAATATATTGAAAGTAATTTTGCTTTACACAATGACACTCAAATCTTACTAGATTACAGAACACATTTCTGGTTTGTAGAGCTTTTCATATATGTTTACATATTCTAAGCTCTTAGAATGTAATTGTATTATTTATTTTAAAAAGTGCAGTAATGTATGGGCTAAACACGTCAAACCAAATGAGGTGAACTGAATTTTGAGCAGCCTCAACTACTGCTGAGAGCATAAAGTTAGAGAGGTTTGATCAGTACTGTGCTGCTGTCAGAATATATAAACTGTATAATAAGAAATGCCTAATCGCCCAGGGACAGAGGATAAAGAAACAGCTCTCAGAACACAAACAAAAGAAAAAACCTTCAGTGGTTTCTAAAATTCAGTTGAGCTTTACTTATATAGTAGAACAAACGATATCTCAGGGCACTTTTCATATAGAGCAGATCTAGACCATACTCTTAAAAAAACATCTCCAATAGGACTTAAAACTTTGGTTCATCCTTATAGACAAAAACACGTTTTCACATTTAGCTGTCGTGGTATTTTGCTGTGCAGATAGTTTCAGTTTTGTTTGCAGATGCTTTGAAATCCATGCCGCTGAAACTTGTGCCGCCAACCTAAATGCAGCGGCGCTGAATAGAAGCAGGTTTGTGGTGTTCAGAGCGTCTACAAATGACAATGACAAATAACAAAAAACTGACAGAGCTGTGACTGTTTCTATCGAGAAGCGGCGAACAAAGTATCTGCATGGCTACCTACCACGATGGTTACAATTAGAAAATATGTTGGTTTATTTATTTATTTATGTATTTTGGAGAGGTGGTTAAAAGGCTTCATGTAAATAATAAAGTGTTTTATTTACTGTGCTGATTCCTAAATGATTAAAGTGCAAAATGATCAAGAAAATGCTTAAACACATTCACAGGGTTGCATGTGATTTTTTAAAAACATGATACTATCAAGAAAACATATTACGGTCGAACCATGATTACATATTTAAAATTGATATGATTATCAATTTTTGATTAATATAGCACTGGTTGCAGTGCAGCAAAAAGAGCAAAGCTGTACGTCAAACCTGGCACATGGCTCTACTTTTGCTGTCATCCTTCAAGGCGCCTCGTCGATGCACTGCATCAAACATGTGCCATCACACCTTTCAGCAAAATTACTTTGTAACATTAAAACCAACTCTACAGAGGATAGAATGATTGTCACCATGACAACTTTCCACACCTGTAAAATCCCGTCTACAGTGTTATAAACCTCTGTGCAGCGTTTTGGCATCTGCATTTCTTCAAACTCATGGAACCTTTATCATGGTAGTTGTGGAACCCTGGTTCAGCGAGGATCTGAAGGCATTATTGACTCACTGTGAGAGCATTATGAATGTTATAACGAACAAAACATCAAAGTCTTGGGAGAACTGTTTCATTAATTATACTGTTTTACACTAAAAGGACTTAACGTAAGTTGATCATTATTAACTAGGCAAAGAGATATCCAGATTACTGTGTGACAACAAAGAACGTTTTTACAAAGTATGTTTGTCGGAATCCATGACTAACATACCGCTGATGGGAATCAAACTCTATGCCTCTGCAGACTTTACCCACCACTCTCAAATATTCAAATATCTACTGTAGAAAATACTCCTCCACACACACGTACACACACTTATATGTGTGATATTTAATATGTTACAGCCTGGGATCAAAATTGTGTTAATCCATTATCATCGTCAGTTCCAGATCCATCAAAACACATACCTGTTTGGAGAAATTAATGCATGTGAAACCTATATGGGAAGTCTATTTCCTCTACTGGTAGTAATGTGACAGCATGATTTGGTTCAGTACAAGTATACTGAATGTGTTGTTCATGTTCTTCTCATCCTAATTATTATTTAGCAGCAGTAGCTAAGTTTTAATAAAGGCATAGACCACAAACTATTGCAATATTTGAAGGATGTTCCTTCTCCTCTCCTTTAGTACATGATGATCATATCTCACATTCTAAAATGCATGCTAGGTAAGCAGCGTCTTGAGTCAAACAACAGATTCTAACAGGTCAGCACAGCAGCCAATCGGAAAGCAAAAGAATAGCCCAATCCGCTACTGTATATACAAAAATGAAAGGGAAATCTATTAGAATTAATATGGGTTAATTGCATGTAACTGGAAATGTAATAGTAAGAATAATGCACAGTTTATTTAATTACTTTAAGGTACTTTATACATACTTACAAGCTTTGGTCCAACAATGTCTTAATTAAACTGGACAAATTAAGAGGCACAATCTGACCGTGCAGATCATTTGGAAATATTACTCATACCTACAGGGTCCATGGAACAGGCCCATCACACTACGGCCCCTAATATAGCTGCACTGCCTATATTTCCACCACCAAACTTTATGTTATTGTTTGATGTTTATTCTTTATCTGATGACTTGTATGATTATTGGAACGTTTTTATGTTACTTTTAGATTTTTCTTTTCTATCATCTTCATGCATTTGTGTCTGAATTATTGTTGGTTTTTTTACTCTTTATCCTTTGTTTGCTATTGTTCTTAGAGTATCATACTGTATCAAAATGTGCTACACATACAGCCATTGATTTCTTTTTTTTTAATATATGAAATGTTTACATTCAAACAATTTTTATCAACAAACACCCCATATACTCAATAATTATTTTTATTCCATCTTTACTGCATAGAGCACTGCCCTAAGTGAATTAAAATAACATTGAATAGGAGGTGAAGGACTGTTTTCAGCCCTGATTATTGTGTGCAGATCGTCCTTTCAGGTTGCACACACCACAGACATCCTCCCTCAAGAAGCTAGTCCAGCATGTATGTCTCACAGGGCAAAAAAGTCTGTAAATGACTTGCTAGCGCTTGTAAAGCTTAGTTGCTGAGAGTATATTGTAATACTGAAGACAGCTCAGATGGAAATGGACATGTTTATTAGCTGAACAGTGAGACGACGCTGCTGAGAGAAATGAACGTCCAGAACAAAGTGATACTTTTGAAGCAGTGTGTTGATCTCTGTTCTCTATACTAACTGACGTCTATCTACCGGAATCAGACCCAGCAATATCTAAGCAAGAATTTGGAGAGGCTTCCTTACCCGCAGTGACCAACAGCACCACCAGCAACTGTTCCTGCCTCACAGCTACTCCAGCAGCCCCTGCTCCCCACATCCCCAGCCCCAGCAGTTCTGCGCCTGCTCTGGCCTTCCTCACAGTCAGATGGACGGGTGCATGTGAAGGATACTTTAAATTGAACCATCATCCCTCCAACTCCTTGCCTGTCTGTCACATCAGTCTGACAAACATCCAGAGTCTTCTGGGAAATGTGTGTGAGCACAAGAATGGTTGTATAAACACGACACAGTTCAAGGAAGGCAGTTCAAAGAATGGTTATTACATCACAGAGAGTGGAAAAAAGGAGGTGGCCCACTGTCTGATACTGAGGGTCACATGCACAGGTTGGTCTACTTGTCTATGTGCTGTAATTTGCCTGTGGATGTGTGTGTAACATTTCATGTCCTTGTAGCTTGACATTTTCTACTTAAGAGGCTAAAATGATGCCGTGTATAACCGCAGGAGATGTGTTATCTAAAGACATACTCCCTGAGTTTGTCATAAAAATGCAGGTTAACAGCACCACTGTTAACCTGCTTTTATGACTATGACTAACAATGACTAAAGCCAGGCAGTGTAGAGAGAAAACAAAGCATGTAGGTCCTGTTTAGAGTAGGAGGAATTCAAGATCATCAGAACAACACCCATACATAGGTGTGTATGTGTGTGTGTGTCTTCAGTTGAGGTCATCACAGATGTACATGGGCAGCTGCGTGCCTACAAAGTGGTGACAGCATTGCTCTGCTGTGTGCTGCTGGTCTTGTTGCTGATCCGCTTCACCAGACCCACCGTCAAAGCCCTGCAGAAGAGATGTGAGTATACGCACACACACACGCATTAGACACATTACACGTGTGTATCTGATTTATCTGACCTAAAATCTCAGATATTTTCAGATTAAGACTCATCAGATTAAAGATTATGTCTTTAAGACTACTGTCTTAAATCCAAAGGATTCTATCAGACTGATACAACAGGACAATTTTGTAACTTAAAATCTCCGTTTTTCAGTCTGCTTCATCAGCACTGTGTGGATGTGGTTTGATCATATTTGACTGACAGCTCAACAACTGTCTTTAGATTCTGATTCAAATGTTGCTAAATCCTGAGCAGTGCGTAGAAGTAATTGACATCACCTTTTTCTTCATTAAGCCCTGCCCACCTAAAACCAGTGACAAGAGTGCAGAGAACAAACTAAATCCAAAATCTCACGTGAAAATGTGTTAATCAGAAGCTGATTGAGAAAATACATAGATACAAGACAGCTCTGCTTTTATATGTCCAGCCCAGATGAAAGGTAGGGTGCCCTGTAATCGCAATATCCCCAGTTTGAGTCTCTCTCCCATCAATTCCCTCATTTTCTGTCTGTTTCTAGTGTCTGCTCTTTAATGATGGCATAGAAAAAACACTAATAAATAAATATCAGTAAGTGTAGGGAGAAAAATTATTCCTTTCCTGTACTTTGGGTGAACTGACCCTTTAAATTAATGATTGAATGACTTACAAAACTGGCCAACATACCCTGCACATAAATGACGCTTGCACAAGAAGTGCACATCATTTTGGTGTGCAGGCAGCACAAGTGCAAAATCTGTTGGTCGTTACAACATGCAACATGTCATATTCACAAGTCAACAAGCCTCACGATGTTTCACAGAAACAGAACCCCCTAGAGTTCATCGCTAATGACTGCAACTGTCAGAGTGAGGCAAAATCAAGCTAATTAACCCTGCGGTAATTACATGCATGTTCAGTGATGCATGTTGGTTGCTATGTTGCTGTTTTTCAGTGTCAGACAGGAGGCAGAATCGCTGGATCGGACCCACACAAAGTCACAGTGGTGAGTTAAACTCATACACACACGTCTTATAGGATAAGTGTGGTGATTTTAACTTTTAATTGTACTATTAACATTGCACTGGATGTGTGTGTCTTTTTCCTGTGTGCCATAGAGCGCCATTGTTGTCCAAAAACTATTAAAACTCCATCAGTGAGCCACACTTTTTCACTGGGTGACATGTTCCTTCATCACCATGAACACATACACACTGTAGTTTATTTGGACTAAACCCCACACACACCGTCCTGCTGCCCCAAATACTCAGTAGAGCAACACATGTGGATTCATCCGCTGGTCCTTCCTTCCTGCTGCGGTCAGACTTTACAATCTTACAACCAGCACTGCACACCGTAGCCCACACACCCAGACCTGAGAACTGATAACTCACACAATGTGCAATACTAACATTCATATGTGCAATAATGTACCTCACACAATGTCTGGTCTACCTCACATATGTGCAATAATGTAAATACTGTAGTTTTTGCTATAATGCTATAATTATTTACTACTTGTTTTTGAACTATCACCTTTGCTGCTGTAATGCAGTCCCCACTGAGGGACTGATAAAGGTTTAGCTTATCTTATCCGCTGCCTCCACAGTGAGCTGCTGTTTTAGGAAGTCACTGAGTCTTTGAAAAAAATTAATTATATATTTGTGAGGTGTTCTTCAAGATTTAGGAACCAATGGTTTGAGAGTCTCTCATCTGTTTGTGTTGCTGTCTCAGTGTCTTACAATCGAGGGAAAACTGCGGTTAAAAGCAATGACGGAGAGAAGAGACTGTCCTACCCTGGTAACACACACACACACGTAGAATGTTAGTTAGCTCACTGCTCCTCCAGCAGTCATTCTATTGGTTTAAATCTGGCTGCTCTTCCTGTGTGTTGTCAAATTAGCTCTGGACCGGCTGGCAGTCAGTGACAGCAGAGAGCCTTCATCCAACAGGAACAGTGGCTACAACTTTTGACACGCTTCTTCTTCCTCTGTCATCATCATCGTCATCACCATCCTCCTTTTCTAAATGTGGGCTGAACATGTGTTTTCATATGTGACTATCTCTTGATGTGTATCTTTGTGCAGGAATATTACCCCTGTTTACCAAGCCATTATTCAAGATGATCATTCATCTCTTCATATACCTGCATTTGCTGCATCACATACAAAAATTCTGTTAGCCAATAGTCAGTATTTACAACCACCATATGTATAGTATTGTATCTAAACTCAATTTAACAGCCCTTTTTTATAAATGAAACTGGAAAAAGACACCAGAACACATTATATCAACCTGAAGTTATATTAAAATGTGATATTTTTATGAAACCTTACAATATTTTGGGAAACACACTTATTAGCCATTGTATATTGTTCTCAATCGTTCTGGATTTAGCAGTTAGCATTGAAGCTACTTCTTGAATTACAGCTGCTGCATCTCAAAAAGTCCTGAATTGTGTTGCCAGTTTGGAGCTCCGTCCAGGTGACTCTTGGACATATTGGTGACTAGCGTGTTTGCTAAAAAGCTCCAACATGTAAATCAGGCAGCTTTGTAATTGTTAGAAGGTGTATTTTTCACTTGGCTAGCATGTTCCCTCTCCCAGTCTTTGCGTTAAACTAGGCTAAACTCTTCCAGGGCATAGCTCTGACACACATGGATAAAACTGAGAAACTCACAAACAATAAGAGTACTTTTCACAATGTTGGAATGTTCCTTAAGGGCCTTTGTCCATGGCATTTTTTTATGGCAGAAAAGCCCTGGCAGGCGCTGGGGAGAGCTGGCATGAAGCGCTTGTGTGGTGAGAGAAAAAAACGCTGTAGGTGGGGTTTTGTTTCTATGACAAAAGTTGTCAAAAGTTGTTGAAAAAAATGTTATGTGGACACAGGCCCTTAATCAGAAAACCATTTATGAAAAACATTCTGAGAGTATTGATACAATAACATCTGATTCACTGACATTGACGTAACATAAGTTTTGTTTGTTTTATTGATTGTTTGGGATTTTTTATTAATATTGTGAACTTTTTATTATCAGTAAAATGATCTAAGTTGTGTTTGACCTGATTTGATGTCTTTGAAGTAGGTAAATGGAAAATGTTGTAGATTTTTGAGAAGGCAGAAAGACAGAGGAGGCGGAGAGTGAGAGACGAAGGTGGTTACTAAGTGCAGAGATGTGGTTTCCTCTGCCGTTGACACCAATTTCCTGTTTGTGTTATTTCTGTCATAACCTCTATATCTTTCCCCCTTTCTCCTTCTCTCATACTCTTCCTTGTTGTTATCTTGTGTTTCTTCTAGTCCCTCCTCGTTCTTTTCATCCGTCTCATTTTCTCTTTTGTCTGCTTCTGTTCTTTTCTTCCTCCCAATATCTCCGTTCGTCTCCTGCGTGGTGAATTTAGGGTTTATTCATCTGTTCATCATTACATCTCAGCAGCCACTGATTGGATTTTAACAAAACTTTCAGGAAAGCTGCATCTGTTGCAACAGTTATTTTGGTAACACTGATAGAACATTATTTAATAGCAGTGTAGAAAAAGGAGACTCGTGGAATATTGTCTTCTCAACCTTAATACTGAAATTTTGAAAGAGGTCATGGGGGTCAGACACTGTTTATGACAGCACAACGTGCATTCAGATTCTAGTGCACTTAGCTTGGACTCGCTGATTAGGTAGATACTCACATGATGCACATGGACGCCTAACATACACACCATAAGGTAAGACGCAAGATTAGTTACAGCAGTAAATAAGTGGCACAAACACATAGCCTTTGACTTTCTTATCTTCCTTCAGGGACACCCAGGCTCCCGTTTCTCATCGGCTGTAAATTATCATCAAGCGCAAAGGTATGAAGTTGGGAGGATGCGAAGGGAAGTGAGGGGGTTAACTCCATAGGATAGAAATTTAGGAGACAAAAATGTTGGTTGACATTCCACAGGGGGGCGGGGGTACAGCAAAGGATAAAAAAGAAGACACATGTATGCATCGGGAGCTATTGTGGCATGGTGGCTCAGTGCTTTACTCTGTTGCCTCACAGCAAGATGGTTCTGGGTTCCCCTGGATTCCACTAGGGGACCAGGCCTTTCTGTGTGGACTTTGCATGTTCTCCCCATGCTCACTAGGGGTTTCCTCCTCCTTAACATAACCCCATAAAAAAAAAACATGCAATTGCTTTTCTGACCAAGACAGGGCATTGGGACTTGGTCCCTGGTCGCCGTATAGAAGGCTGACCACTGCTCCAGCTGTCCTCAGAAGAAGGATGGCAGAAGGCAAATTTCAACGTGTGTGTTTGAGCGTTGCTGCTCCCATCACGTGTGTGTATCACACTTGACCAAATAAAATGACCTTTGACTTGGATTTGACTGTAGTTATTGAATTGACAGTCAACTCTTTTCACGTTGAACTTATCAGACTCAGGAAGAATATAGGGACCACCTTCCATCAACTTGACAGGTTGACCTTTTGGTAACCCTTGGTGACCCCCCCTCACCCTGCCCCCCTCGCTGTGTCAGCAATATCAGAACCCTAACTGCACCATCAGCAAAAACAAAAAACTGCCACATGTTAACACATGTGTCATTCTTGTTAGACCATAACACGTGGTACCCCTAGGTTTTTAATCCCTCGCACCGTGATATGCTGCTCACACAGACATACAAATAAAATCAAGAGTGCCGTCTGACTTTAAACCGTTTGAATTACTGCTACAGGACAGGGGTGGACAGTGTACAGTAACAGTCTCTGTAAGGAGCATGAGGGGACACACTCACAGTCAGAGCATGCACAGGGCTCGGTGTGAGAACCACTGAAGCGCCTGAGAGTGTCATTTCAACAGACACACATGTCTTTTAGACAGTCAGCCTTGCTCTTACTAATTGCTTTTATTTCCAAAGTGAGGCAAAAACAAAAAACTGCCACGTGTTAACAGTCACATCAGGTTTTCTTGTCTGCTATAAATGTAAACTGCATCGCAGTCTTAAAATATGTTGAAACCATGGAAGTGGACGGTGTTAAATCTTCTCAGAGAAAAAATATATTATAATTCTTCATTTTCATTCATTCAATACTCAATCCTCTAAATATTACATCTTTGACTCTTTCATACGTTGAAAGTAAACTTCCTGATGCATGTGGCAGCTTCAGAGGCATAGAACAAGTAGTGACAGAGCATCTACAATGCTCGGTGTGAGCAGATCTGCAACCTTTCTGCACCTTTTCCCCATGAGTTCGATTCGGCTGAAAGAGTTGCACAGCCTCTGTTCAGCCTTTCACAAACCCACAACAACATCTTCATGGAGCTTTGTGTTGTCTCTTTCATGAAACCTCCCCAGAACTTCCACCCTTCGATTGAACACAATGATTTGTGCAAGTGTAACTTTTGCAAACTGAGCATAGTTCTGAGTGGTGGCCTGCTCCAAGTTGCAAAAAACACTTCCTGCAGATTTCTCAAGGTAATGATGAAAGATCTGAACATCTTCAGTGAAGGGTTATGTTGATGGCTCGTTGCATCACTCGGTGTGTTCAGGGCAGTGTGAGAGACAAACTCAGACCACTTGGAGGTGTACAATTTCTTGAATATGTCAGAGGATCTGATCAGTTTTTCATCTTCAGCCATGGCACAGATTTTCTGTAGTGTATGTCCCAATTTCAGCACTAGGCTTGGGCTAAGGTATGACTGTTCATTAAAAACTGAAACTTTCTTTACTGCTTGTACAACTCTCTGGACGTTAGCAGGTTTAACAGCCTCCTCTAGGTTATGTACTGAGAATTCATTTCGTAGACATGACAAACACCCCACTTGGGTTCGGATCAGACAGAAGCTCCACTTCTTTGGTAAGAATTGTATGCGTGACTTCTGTTGCCTGTGTCAACCAATGAGAATGCAGCAAGAATGATCTTGATAGCCCTGCCCCTCAACCAATGAGATGTCTCTTTTCTGCATACCCCTCCCTCAGCCAAGGAGAAAAGTGGGGGTGGCGAGAAAAAATGTTAAAATCAGGCATTTTTTTATTTGTTTAAAATTTTTTGTATCTGACTGCATGAATGTCTTGACACAAAGTGCTGAGAGAAACATAGTGTCTAATAAATAGCAGCATAGGGTTGGAGAAAAGGGGAAAAGAATGTTACTAAGGATTATTGTATTTCTCCCTGCTCTTTACAATTTTCTTTCTCCACAATTGTTGGTTTATAACGCAACAGAATCAAATTCAAACACTAGCAGCAGCTACAGCAGTAGAAGCAGCTGCAGCAGCTGTTGTGAACCCTGACAATTCTTCATTTCATTCTTTCAGTACTCAAATACTTTGTCCTTCTCTCTCCAACCATCCCTCCCTCTCTCTCTCCCTCACACACACACCACTAATGCATCTCAGAGGTTTTCTTCAATGAAATAAGTGTTTATAGAATAGAATAGAATGACATGGGGAAAAGCTTTTGGTAATGTAGCTCAGATATGAATGTTTGTTGAAAATTTTAGTTTCTAGTTAAGATAATCACCATCTTCCAAATAGTAGGCGTCTAATTCAAAGCAAACTTTAAGGTGTTCTCTGCTTCAGGGGGGTGTCACACAAAAACCAAATAGACAGACTGGGGAGAACCGATAATAAAAACAGAGGTTTGAATTGTTATTGATGTTCTTTTCTTTTAAGATATTATAAAAATATTTACATTGGGTTATGGCAAGCGTGGATTATTTATTTCTTTCATCCGTTTTATATGTAGTCCCCAAAACAATTAGTAGTTTTATGATTGATTAAAATGTGGATGTCCGTTTCTACAGCCGCTCACCCTCACACAGTACAAACCCTGTCTGTCTGTTTCTTTGACCAGGCTGTTGCATTTCAGTCTGTGCTTTAACACAGTTCTGTGTTTAACACCTTCTCTCCCTCACACACACACAGAGACTCACCACAAAGTTTACGACTCACTTCCTGATGTATGCGTTTAGTAACTAACGGAGAAGCCTGATGCGGAGGTCCATTCACTTTTGAGTTGTGTTTGATAAGGGAGACAGTAGCAACACTTGAAGCACCTCTTTTAAAAAAGTACCCAGATTCCAATATAACAAGAATTCATCATTTTATTTATCACTGAAACCCCTCAGCACAGCATTGTGCGTGATAAAGAAGGTTTCTTCCTTAAAGTCTCATCCATTCAGAAAACATTTAGGGTTGTGATAGATAGAGACAGCTCCTAACACAAGATCAAACACCACCTTTTCGTTACTAAAAAATGTCACATACAGAAATTGACTCTGATCCTAGACTTTTTCTTGTCAGATTGTGGAACCTAGAGAGTGGGAAAAAACTTTTTTTGTTCAAATGTTTTGGAAAACTGTGAACATGTAATGGATGTACTGGCCTAAACTGTTGTTTGGCCCTACACTTCTATCCAGCCCATGTACGCTGAACAGCAATAGAAGAATCAAAAGATTTATTCCCTGTCTGAATTAGGTCAATCTCAAAATAAACGTACTGCATCGCAGGCTTGTTGAAACCCTCTCAGAGAATTATAAGTCTACATGTTCATTCAGTACTCAACTAAAGTTGATATAAAATCAGCATCTGCTGCACAGACATTCTTTTTTAATTTCTAAATTGACCAAAGTTTAAAAGAATTGTCTGCGTGAATGACTAATCTAAGGATTATAATATTTCTCCCTGCTCTTTCCAATTTGATTTGATACTGGTAGTTTCATTTTATTATATGCAGCCCCCCAAAACAATTAGTAGTTTTTGTGTTTTCAGATTTATTAAAATGTGTCTGTTACCAAATGTTAGGGACGAACTTCTCCCCGACAGGTTTATATTTTGGACCGTGTGTGACGATGTGCTGCTCTGTTTCTACAGCAGGCAAATGTAGATTTTGATGGTTAGCTTTAGACTATGCAAACTATATGCTGTGTAACTCACTTACTCCTTATGCTGTTATTACACAAGTCTTTATTCACTCCAAAAACCAAACTATTAACAGACACTATTCAACAAAAGGTAAGATATCACATCAATATGTTTGGAGGAATATTGTTGAGAGAATACTCATTAATTTCTCCAGGTGTCCACCACCACCACCAGCAGCAGCAGATCCAGAATCAGGACAGGCAGACCTACGGACCAACCAGCAAGTGTTGAGATTAAAACATACAATTCTTCATTCAAGCATAAATCTCTCTCTCTCTCTCTCTCTCTCTCTCTCTCTCTCTCTCTCTCTCTCTCTCTCTCTCTCTCTCTCTCTCTCAC
>JAVQJF010029906.1:0-11167 GCA_036023855.1 Gadopsis marmoratus | reverse complement strand
ACGGGTACCCTCAAACTCCGGTCCCGAAGAAGAATCACGGCTTCAATACTGCCACCTACTGACTGAATTATCTCAATATATTGAGATACTTTTCTCGTTATATTGAGATACTTTTCTCGTTATATGGAGATACTTTTCTCCTTATATTGAGATAGTAAGTCATTATATTGAGATAGTTTCTCAATATATTGACTTACAGAACCGTTTTTTTTTCATCACACTGGCGGAAATGGGCTTCCATATATATTACCCAAACTGTCAAATGAAAATGAAAACACATTTTCACTTCTATACTAGTAATTGACATGACAATGTACATATTTGAATGGTGCCTTTATTGATGGGTTAGGGGGAAGTCTGGGTGTTCCTGAAAGGCAAATATGAGTAATTCTGAGGTACTAATCTTTACAGGCATTTTGGGATAACTCGTTCTGTATTTGGACTCACAGTCTCATCTCATCAGTAATGAAGGTTATGGCAGTGACCCAGATGATGATGACTTTCCAAATTATATGGTTTAATTATTTTTGGCAGCTCATAAAAAACACCAGTAAGTGTTTCTGTCACAGCTGATTAAGTAGTTTTACATTTATTGAGGTCTGAGTGCTACTGACATACGATGCAGCAGTAAATGTTTGGTGGAAAACTTCACATCCCTCACTTGTGCGTTCCCAGCAGAGCAAATGCATTGGATTTTTTAAATTTTTTCATTCATTATAGTGGTAAACATTTGGCAACCAAATCTATTTGAATCACTGTCTGGCTCTCCCCCGCTGTCTTTCTTTCTTTCTTTCTTTCTGTTGCTCAGAATTAATTTGTATTGACTTTCTCTTTTGTTTCATATTGCAGAAAATAATAGATGCATTCTCTGCACGAGGTTTAACCTTAATATACATAATACATCATATTCCATGACAGGAACACATCTCTTTTTATGTTGTATTTATGGTGTCATTAGTATTGAGGTAAAATACTAGATTAATCACACTGAGCAAAAACAATTAGTCCAAATATCCAAATGGTAGATAATAGCAATGTAATTCCTTGCTTGTGCAATAAACGGTCCAAGCAATGACATACTTGAGCTTTGTAGCTTAACACTTAAGTTGATGTATGCATTGTCTGGACAATGAGGATAAGGACAAGAAATTGTCTTTTCTGATGTGTCTGGGTGTCTGCTGACTATCAAGGATTCATGCTGTGTCAGACAGAGAGTGGATCTCAGAGCTGAGGGCTGGGAAGACAAGAGCAGCGCTGCACAGGAATCATCCGGAGACACACTGGCAATGTAATTAGCACATGAATTATTTCTGTGCAATCACACGGCTGAGCGCCTCTTATTCGACTTTGCTCTTATCTGAGGAATGTCTCCATGTATGGCCCAAATTAGACATCTGCCAAATGCCAGTCGGTTACAGTCAGACACTGCTTCCCCTGCTCCGGTAATCAAAAGTGGACAGTGACCTCTGCCGCTCTCTCGCAGCGTGCACTTTAGGTCTGTGCCGGGTAACCTTGACAAGGGTACACGCAAACTGAGCAGCTTGTTAAGATGCTTATGGCAACGATGTATTGGCATTAGCACATTTCACATATATAGACAGAAAGCTGCTATCAAATGTTATTGCACACCTGTTCATGCAGTTCATTGGTTTTGATAGTATAATCACTCAGATATTATCATCAGGTATGGTAAATTAGTGCTGATGGTGTTTATTATATTTCCTATAGGAGGAAAAAGTAATGTTCAAAGTCTCCTGCTCTTTAAATATATGTATAGTTAAGTGAAGTGGTAACTTTACATTAATATCGAAATGCTTCTCTTTTGATGAGGATATTGATCCCCCCCCCCATCTCCCCAAAGCTTACATTATTATCCCCTGGATTTGCTCAGTAGAAATGGATTGGGCTTTGCAGATTAGTATTCAGCACATTACACTCCCTCTTCACTGTAATGCTGTTGTGATTCTGTAATGGGCTGAGAGCAAATGAGAGCCTTGCAGCTGGAAGTGTGCTGTTCAGTATGTGTATTCACGCAGTGTTTGCTTGCCTGAGTGCATGTGTATTCATATGCATATTTGTCTGTCTGGGAGTGTTTGTGTTTATAGTTTTCCTCATATTTTGATGTCCTAAAATCGAAAGAGCTGGAGAGGCCTGGCTACTTTTACCCTTTCCCTCGCTCCGTGTGTCAGATGAAAAGAGGCTCCTGTATATCGTCAAGAGATTGACTACCTCGTGCCGGGGCCATTAAGTCCTCAAGATGCTTCTTTCTGGGGAGTTATTTGTTGAAGCCACTCCACAGAAATGTTCTTGTTGGTGGGGGAGTGCACCAAAAGATCTAGTTTAATGGCCCAGCTGCCAGCACTGCCACTGTAAATGTCTGCCCATTTTTATCTCAGACATATATTTCAAATTGAGAATCTTCTGTAGTTTGGAACACGAACCCAAGTACCCTTTGGTTTAAATCCTTCACACACACACATTTATCACTATTTACCCATTTATTTAGCAAAAGTCTGTGACTGTGATATTGTCATTCATGTGGACACTTGTTTGTGTAATTGTGTTTTCAATGCTATCAAATATCTTAAAAGCATCTCGGGAGGAGAAAATTAGTTGTTTCTGCAGAGTGGTCAGCTTGAATAAAATGAAATACTTTCTCTGACATGCAGATTAATGTGGCTAGTGAGTCTGCACATAATACCTTGTTTTATACGCTGTCTGAAACGTATCTTCTGCTAAGAGGAAATTGCAGTTGCTGATGTAGACATTGCAGGAGTTAGAATTGTTATTAGAACTTCATCCAGTGTGGGTGTCAAGGGAATTCAGGAGGAGATACTCATTAGTGTGCGTGTGTGTTTCTGTGGCGCGTGTGGGTGTCCGTATCAGTTCCATCGCGCATTGTATGATTTCATGCGTGCACGAATGTGTGCAGAGGTGGATGCATTAAGCTGGATACCATTTACAGCTGTGGATGAGGTGGTTGCGTGTTCTCGTGGGAGCCGCTCCCAGAGGAGGGATGCCTACGCACCTGATCGAGACACTGCCAATTAGAGCGAGCAGACGTGGACTTTGTGCGATCTGGCTGACACACAATAAAACGGCTGTTCGAGCCTTTGTCTACTTTTTATTCGATTTTATTGGCTGGTTTCCACCACTTTCCACAACCATTGACCCCCAAATATTATAATATATTCTTAGGAACTTACAGTATGCATCAGGATGATGTCATATAACTTTTGAAATCCTATATGCATCACAGTATCATACCTTTTTAGAGAGAGATGTTGATAAAGATAGTGGCTATAAATAACGGGATGTAGCTTTGACCTTCATTCTAGCTTTGTGCCAGCCGCTGCTGTAAACATGGCTCTTTTTCTGTAATGAACTGTCTAGCAAGCTAATATTTAGTTTGACCGTGAGCTCCTCTCCATGGTACAATCGCAGCAGCAATTCATTAATCTTTATAAATATGAATTGATAGATGTATATAATTGAAAGAGCAAGGCAGAGAGAGGTGATGTGTGTGATCTTGGAGATGATAATATATACAAAGATGAATTAAGAGGGGCAGTCTTTCTTTTAGGTTCTAGGTATATTGTGCTGTGTACCAATATCCCCATCACTAATATAAAAATGTGTGTCACAATAATAAAAACATCATCATCATCTTTATCATGATTGTTATGATAATTGTTAGTTTCAGGATATTTTCATGTTACTACTTTAATATGCAACGTATTGATAGTGAGCACAAAACATGGAACACTGAGTAATGAGACAACAGTCTAATGAGGCATTTTCACCCTTTTTACTGCATCTGGATGAGTTTCCGATGCCTCCTACCTGCAATCCCTGTCGCTAGCCGTTAAGCATGGCTCTATGTGTGATGCTGTTGGCAGCAGCTGTGCGGAAATGCTTTGCTTGACTGTGTAACAACCATGGAATATGTAGCTAACTTACAGCACCAAATTCACCCTGTGGTGCAAACAGTTTTCTCTTACACTGTTCCCATACTCCAAGATGACAATGTCGCCATATGCTCATACACACAATGAATAAATGCAGTGTGAATCAGTTGGATTGGGGAGGTTGTGAAAAGCAGAATGTGACGAAAGTTTCCACCTCCTTTGTCCCTTGTGAAGCTGGAGGCTTCCCTTCAATTTCTTGGTAGACAAACTTTAGGATGCAGCATGACAGAAACCCAATGAGGATTTAAGCTGTCGTGGAGGCAAGAAATAGTACTAGTCCTAACTACAGTCTTATTTTGTTCTCTAAATGCCATGATACACAATTGAACTATCTGTCTATAGATATATGTATATAATTGTTTAAATCATTGTTTTTTAAATAAAACATTTTGAAATGAATACTTGCTTTCAAAACAGAATAGACATTATTCTGGCAACCATTTTAAGATGCTGCACTTTTATCTCCTGGCCACCAGGGGGATACAATAATTACATTTTTGTTGTATGAAAGTTGATGTTTAGAGCCTGTTTCCGCTGCAGTTTGCTGAGAACTGTGCATTCACCAGTCCTGCCTGTAATCCTTTATTGATGCATAGTCTGCAAGTATGTTTAAATGCGTTTCTGTTTGCTGGTCATTGAGGAGTTAGGACTGTTTTGCTAGTAAGGCAGTGTGTTGGCTAATACTATACCCATCTAGCGCACATTGGCAGTCTGTTGGTTGTATTGGGAAGTATTTTGAAGTTTCTTTGTGTCGTAGATGTGGATGCATTTCTATTAAATTGGTTGAATGTAATCGTTTAAATACAGAGGGCTTTGACACCTGCCAGGATATAGAAAGAGACTCTTAAGTATGGGAAAAATAAGTGGTGCTAAAGACTTGGATCAGAACAATGAATAGATAATTAATTCATAATACATGATAATTGATGGACTTATGAAGACTTTTTTTTTTTTTACAAAAATGCCAACCATCATGTTAAATTGAGTTTTAGGGTATTATTTAGACAAAATGTGCAATTGCATGAAGTGAAATTGGGCCCTGAGATTGTTTGCTGGGCATTTTTCACACATTTCTGTCATTTTACAGACTAAAAAAATGAATCGATTAATCACATTAATACCAACAAATACATTGGCTTAATCACAATGATAATACACTTAATTATGATGAATTTAAACAAAATATGTTTAAACCATTAAAATCAATATAACAAAGAAAAACTATAACTATACAGCTCGCATGCTCTCCAGTTAACCAGGACATACACACGTGTCCACATAAATAGACACTCGCCTTGAATGAATCAATTTACGTAATATGAGCTACATATTATGAGCCACATGTTCTAGTAAGTGCCTAATTGACGCCTGCTTCCACACTTAATGACAAGCTGAATGGCGAAGCCAATTATGAGTACATTTACTATGGACGAAGTGTTTCTGCAGACTGACACCAGGGGAGGGGACTCTCTCTGAGCACAGCAAGACATCCTTCATACTGTGAATCTAAATGACACTGTACATTAAGCTAATACAGTGTGGTGTCTGAACTTGGTATGTGTAAGCTCACACACATCCACACAGTTAAATGCCTGGATACATTTAACAGAGTTAATTGAGGCTTTCTCGCCCATTCCTGCTGCTCTGTCAACACATTCAGCAATAAGAAAACAATCACAGCGTCACAGAGATTTAATTTCCATTGCAGGCATAACAAACCCCTATAAGAATTGATATGAAATGCAACAATCAATGCATTGGGAACACCTACCTCGCGAGCAGAGAGCAGTTTTTATTAAGTCGTTTGAATGGTGTGATAATCATGTAATAAAACATGCCCTCAAAGAATTCAGCACTTCACAAAACTCTTCTCTCTGTCATAGCGTAAGAGGCTTAAGCCGTCTTCATGACGCTAACTTCCTATCATTTTAATAGGCTGCCAGACACTAACTTGTGTATCATTTTAATAGGCTGCCAGTCAAACACGGAAACAGGGTGAATTGGAACAGAGTGAAATCCAGTGTCAGTCACAGCTTCTCCGCAGATGATTTAACAACTTTGGTCTCCACATTGCATGGCTTTAGCGTCCAATTTCATTTATGGCACATCTAGTCCTTAAAAATCCACAAGTGCTACTTTGGAAGTTTGTCTTACTTTTAAACACAACTGTGAACTTCCTTTGAATCGTAGAAAACCGAGTGTGGCACAACAAGGCCTTTTTACTTCAGCTTGTTACCGGGAACAGAAGAAGGGTATTTCTAGTGGTGCGAGGAGGGTGGGTGTTAGTGAGATCTCTGACAGGGAAACAGGGAAACAGTGATGTAGAGTTTCATGGTGTTGTCACAGTTAACGCTGTGGACTGTCATGGACAAGACGACACCACTGGAGATAGGCAACATAATTACTGTGTGTGCATTAGCAATGCCAATAATAGCCTCTACTCCTGCCCCTTAAAATAGTCATGGGTCCTGCTTGTTATGTGTCATCCTGTGTTCTGTCTCATTTTTATGTCATTAATAATAATATTTACTCAGTTGTTTTTTTTTCATAAAGTATGTGTGAAATGGCTTTAGCGACAAAAAACACAGTGTACGTACAATAATAGAATGTTTGTATTTTAACTGATAAATAATGGCATATCATTTTCCATCATTTCACCTGTAACTTATATGGTATAATGGCAATTGTAATCAAAGCTACCCCTGACCTTTATTTGATAGGTAATTCTTATCACATCCTGGTCTGTTTCAGACTGTTGTGTCATGGCTTGATGTTGACAGGCAGTGTGTGCTCCCCTGGGTGCAAGCTAATTTAAACAGAAGCCGTAGAGCAGCAGATGCCAGATTAGTGTCAGAGCAAAGTGACTGATGAGGAGCCTCCTGGTCGCTCGGTCACATGCTGGAACTGTTGTACATATGGTCCTGCATGTGGCCCCTCAGTGCTTTGTAATAAATTAGTGGTTTGGTTCTAGATACTCATCTTATATTAACGGAGGGTTAGAGACATTCATGGTGCCTCCTCTAGTTTTGCAGCGAGGCATACATAGCCGTGTTGCAGCTTCATGCAGCACCTCTTTTGACTCTTTGTGACGCTAATTTAATTTGAATGACGAGTAATTGCATTACCTCCATCAATATGCGTAGTTAGTTCTGCACCACAGCCACAAATGTAATGTGACCAGAGAGTGAGGCTCCTGAATGGCACTGACAATTACATGCTATTGATTAACAATTATTTATATGGCAGAGGACAGTCATAAATTCAGAAGAGATTTAGGTCAAAGCTCATGCCATTTAAAATATGTCCTGCTAATGGTGAATTTTACAGCTTGGTGTAAATTGGGTGTCGGTGAAGACACCAATATTCTGTTTTTGTTCAAATGGGGTTGAATGACTCAGAACAACAGAATGTGACAAGTTTTTACCTATGTGTCTATTTACGGCCTTTCCCTAGAAGCTACACTTTCACTCTGTTCGTGTCTTTTTCGGTCCTCTGTTCCCTGAAAACAGACTAAAGGAGCATGTTCCCTTTCAGTGTCAAAGACATTAAGGTGCTGGCAGCTTGCTCTGGTTTGATTGACTGTCTGTAGACCATAGGCATAGATATGAGTGGGACACGCCCAAATACCCAGGAGAACACAATGACAGAAGAGTAGTCTTCCTCAAAATCTAGTAGCTTTTTTTTCCTGCAGGAAAGTGACACATCTGAGTAATACATCGGCAGCTAGATATTAACCGTGCAGGTTGCTGCATCTGCTCTGATCCTGTGTCTGAAAGGGAGAATATACACAGGTGTACATGCTGCTCACCGGTTGTGTTGTGGTGGCCTTCCTTTCAAGGCTCAGAATTACTACAGTAAATGCACAAAACAGTCAGGACACTCATGTCTGGTGAATTCAGGTGAAAGTCATTTTCCATTTTAAGCATATGTAAAGGGGATAATTGTCAACAATGTCAAACTTTACTTTCAGAATGTGCTTACTCTTCAAAGGGAGGGGGAGATACGTTTGATTTAGTATCAGTCAGTATCCTGCTTTAAAATATGACATGTGAGCGATGAGCTGCATGCCATCGTGCAAATCTCACAGCATTTGTTATGCCTGTAGCTGCCATGTGTAATTTGAGTAGACCAAATAACATATTTTACAGTATATATGGCGTTAAAGCCAAAGCATTAAGGTGTAAGCAGTATTTTTTGAAGCCTAATTCTTCATATATAAATGTATACTTCCTCGCTTTGCAGCTTTCAGCTTACTCATCCCAAACCATATTATGAGATTATAGCTACTGTTAAAGCAACAATAATCCGTTTTCAGAACTCTTCATAAGAGTCTGACATGTTTGACATGTTATGCTATGTTGTTATAGCAGACACAGAGCAACATTAGCATTCGTTTTCTATTTAAGTCTAATATTCAATCTGCTTTTCGCTCTGTTTGTGTCTCCACCGACTCTTATTTGGCTCTTTAGCTGCTAAATTCTGCACTATGTTCACCAGCTGGTTGCTCACTTTGTCTGTCTGCGGTTTGGTGCTGGGCACGTGTCAGTCAGGCAGTGGCTTTACCGGAGCCTTTTCGCTGAAAATAGCTGCCTGCTGTGGCTGGAAATTAGGTTGATCAGAGCAGTGAGACTGAACCAGAACAATCAAGTTGCAGGCCATGAAACCAAGACTATGAGCTAAAAGACGTTAAATAGAGTAGAAGCTCGGAGCAGAGCTGCAGTTCGGGTGATAATTCAGGCCTACAAACTCCACTGGGACGAAAGGGTGACAGTTCTGAGAATAGGCCCTGCTGCTGGAACAAACAAAGCTAAAGTAGTTAAAGAGGAACTAGATTGTTTTTTTTTTCACTGCATCCATAGCCTGCTCACAAATATTCTTGTTGGTATGCGATGTAAACACAGGGGCTTTTATTAATAAAATTCATACTGTGTATAAAAAAAAACATTTGTAAGTTCACATCTAGGCTTGGAAAGACAGAAAGTATTATTCCAGCTAAAGACAAGCACTTTCTCCCAAAATAAGGAATATAGTTTGCATAGAAGAGTGGCTTATTATCCAAATGTGGAATGACAGCTAAAAGGAGCCAGCTGTGTGCTTGTGAGCTGACTACCATTAGTGGCAAGATGGAGGTTTGAGTGCTAGCTTGGCCTGACACTCGACACTGGCTGAGAGATAGATGGTGAAATGCCTCCTAACGCTAAATGTCTAAACCATATCAAGTCATGCTTTGCCAGTATCATTGTGAAAAATGTCTCTTGTGTCTTTAATATGTTGGTTAGTTAGTTAGATATTAGAATAATTATCTCACATCCATCCCCTTTAGTTCTGTTCTGGTCAAAATGATAGAGGCATAACATTACATTTCTTTTTAAAAATATACTGCAGCTGTTTGCAGACTCAAGCTCAGATTGTTCTGCTTCATTTAGACGTATGTGTGTATTAACATCAGCGTGCACCAGACTGCCAGTGCTTGAATGGAAATACGTTTCTCTAAGGAGATGTACAGCGTTCGTCCTGGAACTGCCTCTGGGCTGAGCCCCAAGTGTTGTAAATTTCCAACGACGCCCCTGCTGTACACACACAATTCCTTCTCCATTGGTCAGGGGAATTAACTGTGAAGTGCAGGCACGGGGATGTGTGCAGAGAGAGAGAGAGAGAGAGAGAGAGATGAGAATGACCCCAAACTATTGGCTCTATTTGTTGTGAGTTCACTGAGCTTGTGGAGTGGGGATGGGTGGGTTTAGTGAAAAGGGTACAGGTCTCTCATTTTCACTGATAGGGGGCTCAGACATTGAAGGAATGACCAAAGAGTGGTGAGATCCAGTCAACTTCAATTACGGCCCCTTGCAGTTTTCCCCGAGGTGCACTATAGTGCCTTTTAAGGGGGAATCAATGAGGTGACAAATTGTTGTCGACAGCAACCCCTTTTATTTGTTGTGTTGTATACATGCCTGGATGCTACTCTAAGCATGTGTGTGTGCAGGGATTTGACTGCGTGTCCGTGTTTGTTTGGCAAGCATACAGTACAGAAATGTGCAGCGCTCCCCATTTATGATAATTGAAAGCTTTGGTCCATTTGTGTTTTGGTAGTTTATTTTCTGCTAGTGGCTTAAATGGCTTGTTATCTGTCTAAACCTGTTTTTAAACGCTTTCTAATGGGTGTTCACATGCATCACCCTCTGAGGCTCGGAGCTGCTTTGTTTTTATCTTGTAATAACACCGTTGAGGTTTTTCCTCAAGGTTATTTTTGCTTTGTCAAGCTTCTGTCAAATCCGAGGATGTCTGATGGCAGATGAGCGCCGACTTGCTCGAGTGTATTGAGAGGTGTAGGTAGCGGAATTAATTGAGTGTTTTTAATGGTTTGTCCGTATGACGCTATGACAGGAATGCGTTCTGCTTGAACATTTCTGGGAGATTGTTGCGCAGGAAACTGGATAAATACTGGTGTTGGAAGTATTTTGGGGGAGCCGGGCTACTCACATGTAGGTTTAAGAGAGTCACGAAAAAGTGAGAGTTTATTAATAGACCCTTATACCACAGATATTGATTTGCAGAAATATCAATATATTGATATTGGTTGATGGAAGAAATATGTATGAATTCAAACTGTGGCCCACAGTCACAGGAGTCGCTGCCAATTCGGTTGGTACTTTAATTACACTTTACTACTACTGTTAGTTTCTCACTTTTTGTTTTGTCATTGTAGATTTTTCACATCAGATTTCATGACGTATTGTCAACACAAAAAGTCAACACTAACACAAGTGAATCCGCTCATTACTTGTGGTTTTCCAAGGTAAGCCAGAATAAATGTCAATCCAGCAGGTAGAGCTGACTACTGTGCTCCATGTTATCTTTGTAAAGGTAAAAACATACCTCAGTCACTGTTTGTGTAGCTTGTGGTTGTTCAGGGGCTTTACGTTGTTTTGAATTTCAGGACTCTCGTTTTAAAGTTGCTCGTGTGTGTGTCTGTGTAGCTGGCTGAGGAGTGTGTCTAGACTTTAAATTACCTGGTAACAATAGCTTAATGCATATCACATACTTGATGTGAACATGCAGCGGGGTACATTTTCATGTAATGTGGTTGCAGGCAGCTTTCATATCATATTGTTTTATGCATAGGTGCCCAATTATCGTGTGTGAATGCGATGTGCATCAGATGTTTACTATTCTAAATTCTCTTCATGAGGCTGGCGAAA